>VXBJ01007811.1:418808-429416 GCA_013400055.1 Nycticryphes semicollaris
AAAACAAAACCACAAACCCTACCTTTTTTTACAAAAAGGGTGATCAAACACTGGTGCAAATTGTTCAGAGAGGTTGTGGAGTCTCCATCTATGGAGAAGTTGAAAACCTAACTGGAAACAGTCCTGGGCAACTTGGTCTAGCTGATCATACTTGGACAGTGTTTTATTAAACTACCTCCAGAGCTATCTCCAACTTCTGCCCGTTTGCAAATAGCAAAGTTCCACTATTCTGACCAAAGTTTCTTCCAGAGTTCCCTAACTAGAGAAGCATTTCAACCTTGCTAGACATGTTGACGTAAGATGAGAAATAGCACCCCAGTTCTCAAGACTGTTTTGTGGCACAGTCATAAGAAGTGATGAAATCTACAACACAGGACAGGGACGGAAGAGATAAGCTTGAAGATGTAATTTTCTAAATTTGTCAAACTGACTACAGAGGGAAAGGACCCACCTCATCCTCCAACCAAACACCAAATGGAAAATTTGGCAGGTTTTAACTGTTTACTGATCCTTCCTGTGGGTTTACAGAGCATCTTCCAGTGGACACTGCTGCTGACTAACACTTTTCCCCACATATTTGAAGCAACTTATCAAGCCAATTGCAACGATCCAGCTATTACAGATACACACAGACTACAAGTGTGTTCATATTACCCTTAATACAAATCTGTGTTTCCTTGTCAAGATACTAAGGCTGGTCAACCAGCCATGGTATCTACCTCAGCCTGACTTGTCCACTGAGCTATTGACTTCCCAGGCAGGGAGAGAAGACAGATGTCCATTCAGCTTAGATCACCTCATCATAGCTCTCAAAAAATCCCTAGAAACAAACCAACCAAAAACCCTCCAAACCTGGCTGCTTTTTTGTAGTGTAAGACCATCTCCTTTCACTGGTACCCTGCACTGCTGTGGTCTGCGGGTTAAAGGTGACGGGAAAAAAAACCCAAACAACTGTCCCTTAGTTGCTTTGGGGAAAATTGTGTATCTAAATCCTGTCAACTTTTTGATTTTGTGTCAATACCAAACCAAATTTTTCAAAAATTAAGTTTTTAGAATCAGAGAATTATAGTCCAGACTAAATTTGACCTTAGTATTAAAATAGCCATGTGTGGTATCTTTATGTTTCTGTCTTGATCATCTCTTTGTTGCTTTGTGTTCTCATCCCATGTCTCCTTTGTTCCACCTGATTTCTAATCTGATTCTTTTCCTCCTTCTGCAAATGTTGACTGCAGACCGCCCTGCGAAACAATCGAATTTATAAACCAATATATATTGTAATTACAACCTGAAGCTTATTTCCGGGATGTTATCTTTGCCCTGAGACTGTGATGCTGGAAAATAATGAGCAGAGGTGATGAGTTAGGATAGCTTCCAAGAGAAACCAGGAGGATTGACACACGATGGCAACATTCAGCTGTCCAACAGGAAAAGCTCATAGGAAGGAATCTTCACATGGGAAGTGGTTTTCCTAAGCTGCATTGCCTTCCTTGGCTTCTCTAGACAGACACTCACCCTCTTTGTGAAAAACAGAGCACTGCAGAAAGAAAAGAAGCAGCATCTATTTGAAACCTGATGGACAGGCTGCCTTGGCGTGAAAGCACCAAAGTGGGAATCAGTCCTGAAAGACTCTGATCCTGGCTCTCCCACAAGTTACTTATTCTACAAGAAGGTTTGGGGCAGTTCCTTTGCCCTAAGCTTCCCCTTTCATAAAATGAAAGAATAGTATTTATTTTTATTGCATTACTTCCTTTGGGCTTGTGCAGTTGCTGCCAAATATAGTTCCCATGTGCAAGCACCCAGAATTTCACCACACTCCTCTGTGGGAGGTGTTGGTGTCTATATTGCAAATATTGCAGTTGACATAGAGTGCTCTGAAGGGCAAGTATCCTCCTAAACTGGTGTATTTGGTTGCCTCCTCCTTGGCAAGGCAGGAACTCTGGGTAAGTCTGCTGTTGATCTAAGGAAATGTTTTGCAAAGTCTCTGAACAAGAGGGGAGCTATATACATCCAATTATTAGTTGCTACTGCTCCATTCGTACAGTGGCTCTAAGGCTCTTGACTCTTTATGTTGGACTGTGTCATGAATATTGACATCTGTATGACTTGCTCACTGATGATGACCACAGGCTGTCCTGAAAGTCACATCACCTGCTGCAAGTTACAGGTGTCCTTAAGGCAGCCAGTAGAAGACTAAAGACAACCAAGAAAAGCAGAGGGTTTGTTGTTGTTTTTGAGTTTGGGTTTTTTATTTTCGTTTTTTCATTTTGTGTGTTCCTCTAACCCAGGACAGAGTCTACCCTGTCTATAGAGTTTTCTCATAGATGCATCACACCTATAAACTGCTTTCATGAACCTTCAGTCAGGAGATCTCTACACCTGACAAAGGATTTTTCTTTTGAGCATCAGGTATTCTCCTAATATCAGTCCTGTACTTCTGTCTTTGCTGATTAAGTTCCTTATTGTGTCCTCTATGGAAATCCCCTGTTGAAGGTAAGCGTGGAGAGCAGCCTGTTGCCTTTGATTCTGAGGACTCCTTTTGTCTGTTTGAAGACCGTTACAAAGTCACCTCTCCTTTTACACTAAGCAGCACTGACTTTCCCAGCAGGAACTACTTTCTGGGTCTTTGGGGTCCTCTTCCAGACTTTCCAATTTCCATACTTTTTGAGAGGAGCACAGTTCTAGCAGAAACCTTCCTCACACTCGAGAAGAATGATTTCATCCCAGAGACCTCATCTCCTATCTTGCAGACACTCATCCTGTGACCTGTGACAGCATTCAAGCATCCTTCTGAAGCACTGCTGCCCTGCTCTGTATGCACATACTGCCCCAAGAGATGTTCTATCCATGTTGAATTTGTTTCCACTTTCTTTTTCAGTCCATTTTCTCTGCTCCCTTATCTTTCTCTTTGATACCAGGTGTAGAACCAGGACAGAGCGATGTTGACTTTTCAAGCTGGCAGGAGCTGTAACAGCAACCAAGTGGATAATTGTGGCATGGAATAATAATTTGCCTATCAGTTGATTGCAACTACTTTGAATTTGAAGCAATCCCTCCTGATGTTTCACTCAGTGGATTGATCATAAGTGGTTTCCTGAAATATGCCTCACATTTGACAGTTGAGCTGTGCAATCTGTTTTGAAGTAAGAAATTCCCATGGTCCTGTTCCCCAAATGGCTCTGGACTCGAGTGTTTTCCTAGCATCAGTCTCTGCTGGTATGAAGTTCAGGCAAGAACTTTGTGGGCAGCCTTGAAATGTGCTCCTACTGCTTTGTGATAAGGGACTACTGCTCAGCCCATTGTAGTTGTTCCCTCTGCAGCGGGTCTTACGACAGATGAAATTTGTCTTTTTTGTTGAGGAAGTGTCTGTGTACCATCTCCATGGCTCTTCTGAGGTCCTGAACTGGGAGACTTCCTTGGCTTATTGGTATGCAGGAAGTGTTTGGTCCCTGTGTTTCCAATACTTGATCTTGTGTTCATGCAAGCAGATACAAGTCTGAGCGTTGGTTTGGTTGGGACAGTGTTGCCTTGCAGAGCTACTGCCTACATTTCTGTGAGCTGAGGCACTCTGAGCTTCACAGTCATGTATCCTGTGTGATAGGACAAGAGGAAATGTCTGCAAGTTACACCAGGGGAGGATTAGATTGGAAATTAGGGAAAAAAATTCTTCACCAAAAGGGTTATAAAACATTGGAACAAGCTGCCCAGCGAAGTGGTTGAGTCATCATCCCTGGAGGTATTTAAAAGACAAGTAGATGTGGTGCTGAGAGACATGGTTTAGTGGTGGACCTGGCAGTATTAGGTTTATTGTTGGATTCAACAATCTTAAAGTTTCCTTTTAACCTAGGAGATTCTATGATTCAGTAGGCTGAATCCTCCTGTAAACATGCATGTCCCTCTCCACTATCAGATAAAGGAAACTATACCCTTAATTTAGACATCTGTGATTACACCGAGTGAATTGTGGCTTGTGCTCCACACTTCCCTGCACAATCGGTGACACTAGTATTTGTGATAGCTCTTTCAGGGGACCAAGTTGAGGAAAAATTGGTGCCCTTGATTCTATGCCAAGGGCATCCTCCTTGGTTAATATCTCAGTAAATTTATTAACGTTATAGGTGGAAAAAATAAAAAAGTATCTTAATGTTGGTAAACCCAAATGCCTCCTTTCATGTGTGACTCCAATTGTCTCTTTTGCCTGCCAGACAAGGCTTTTAATCCTGGATAAGTGCATCTTAAGGGAACTAGAGACCACCACAACCATCATAGAATCACACAGAATATCAGGGATGGGAAGGGAGCTTGAAAGATCATCCATTCCAGTCCCTCTGCTGGAGCAGGAACACCTAGAGCAGGTCACACAGGAAAGTGTTCAGATGGGTTTTGAAAATCTCCAGAGAAGGAGACTCCACAACCTCTCTGGGCAGTCTCTGCCAGTGTTGCGTTACCCTCACCGCGAAGAAGTTTTTCTCTCATATTTAAGTGGAACCTCCTATGTTCCATCTTGCACCCATTGCCACTTGTCCTATCATTGGATGTCACTGAGAAGAGCCTGGCTCCATCCTCCCAACACTCACCCTTTACATATTTATAAACATGCATGAGGTCACCCCTCAGTCTCCTCTTGTCCAAGCTAAAGAGACCCAGCTCCCTCAGCCTTTCCTCCTCTGGGAGATGCTCCACTCCCTTCATCATCTTTGTGGCTCTGCCCTGGACTTGCTCCAGCAGTTCCCTGTCCTTCTTGAATGGAGGGGTCCAGAACTGGACACAATATTTCAGATGGGATCTCACCAGGGCAGAGTAGATGGGGAGGAGAACCTCTCTCGCCCTACGAATCACACCCCTTCTCATACACCCCAGGATGCCACTGGCCTTCTTGGCCACAAGGGCACAGTGCTGGCTCATGGTCATCCTGCTCTCCACCAGCACCCCAGGTCCCTTTCACCTACGCTGCCCTCCAACAGGTCAGTTCCCAACCTATATTGGTACCTGGGGTTGTTCTTGCTCGGATGCAAGACTCTACACTTGCCCTTGTTATATTTCATTAAATTTTTCCCCACCCAACTCCCCAGCCTGTCCAGGTCTCACTGGATGGCAGCACGGCCTTCTGGTGTGTCAGCCACTCCTCCCAGTTTGGTGTCATCAGCAAACTTCCTGATAGTGTACTCTATTCCCTCATCCAAGTCGTTGATGAATATATTGAATAGTACTGGTCCAACTACCAATCCCTGGGGGACTCCACTAGATACAGGCCTCCAACTAGACTCCGTCCCATTGACCACAACTCTCTGTCTCTCTCACCACACTACCTGATTGTCCAGACCGCATTTCCTGTTTAGCTGCAAGGATACTGTGGGAGATGGTGTCAAATGTTATACTGAAGTCAAGATAGACCATCTCCAAGGGAAGGCAGCTCTTCTCTGTAGGCACTGCTTTGATTAGAGAACCGTGTGCACATGAGCCATTTTAAGGTGGGACTCTCAGGTAACGTCTCCTGAGAGGGTTAATGCTAGAAATTATCCAGCATCCACAGGAAACATATTTTTGTCCTCACGGGAACACATTTTGCACTCAAAATGTCCGGAATTTCTTCAAATTGCTTCCTACTGAAATTGGCATGTATTTGAAAATCCTGATCTGGGCTCCAAATTGTTTGAAGAACTCAAGAGAGACCACCATGGAACCACTTAGTGTCAATGATGCAGCTGAGGACATCAAGGCACTGTATGCCAGATAACATGTGAGTCATGGAGCGAGGACACACTCTAAGGACCCAGGATCTCTTTTACTGCCTCAGGAAGATTTTAAAAACAGTGCAATCCCATATTCAAAATGGATTAAAATCACAGTCAAAATGAAACCAGGGTAACCTGTAAAAAACAGCAAACAAATAAACTCAGATGGAAATTTGGAGTTCCCTTCCTCCAGCATTGATGCAAGTTTCTTTAGCAAGAGAGTGGTAGAATATAGCCAAATAAATAGGAACACAATCTTATACTCATCTTGGAGGGGAAAAAAATTAAGGTGCAGAAGTGGAAGCAGGAAAATTAATTGTGTTTTCTGATTAACAAACACAATTAAGGAAACAAAACAAGAAAAACACTGCCAGCACTGGGGAAGGTTATTTTTGTATTATTCTGATTACATGAGACGGTCAGTGCTGGGTGACAGCTTTATTCTGATAGCTATTAGAGGGACAGAAGCAGATAACACTACAAACTAATTATTACCACAATCTGTAATTTCTCTGCAGGGAACAGGAACTGCTGGGGACCGGGGTGAGAGACAGAAATAACCAATAACAACAACAACAAATGCTAAATTGTGGGGATGAAGGAGGAAAGTGGAACCAATGGGGAAATTATTTTCATAAACCAGAAGTGAAAGGACAGGAAAGTTGTTAAGCTGATTTCATGGACTAACACTGGCAGGTCTTTTAAGGTCAAAACAAAGATTAAAAAGAGTCCTGTACAAGGAAAACCAAGCAAACCTCATTGGCGTTCAGAGAAAATAATACATGTCTGGGTTATCAGCAAATGCTAACAACTATTGCTAGTATTCTCAGAGATTACATAGACCTTTTAAACTGTGAGGGAAGCAGAACCATACTGTCACTCCAGATGGGATTTGGATGATTAAGTGTAGGCAGAGAAAGCTGAGCTGGCTGCCCTTGGATCCTTTTATAGAGAGTGGAAACTATGGTAAATCGTGGTTCTTTTGGGTAAGTGCCTACTGTAAGATGACAGCAGGACTGTCTTTCTGGCGGCTAAGCAGGAGTGGTTACCTTTGCAGGGGATGCCTCAAGCAAAGAAAAGTTACTTCTCTTCTCACTTTCTGTGTTGATATGGGTGTACAGGAGCTGCTCAAGGTGGCTGTAAAGCTGATTTTGCTCCTTGTTGACATGATTCACATGATGGAGTCACCCCAGGGTGACCTGCCTGGGGGACCAAGTGTGCTTCCAGCACTTAGGGTACCCATAGTAGTCTACATCTGGTCTAGCAGCTGCCATCAATCCTATCTGCTTTTATGGTGGGATTGGAAGAGGGCCTTCTGTCCCTTCTTTACTTTTCTGCATGGGTAGATGGGGTTTGTGGGCAGATTGAGTTTGACGTCTATTGACCATTGCTGCCTCAGTGAGACAGGTAGATCCACATCTTAAAAATTGCCTGTTTTCATCCTACAAAGCAGCAGTGGGCCAGGATTAAGTCAAGAAGGTTGCTCAGAAAAACAAGTTTTAATTTTTCCCTGTTAAAAAAATATCTTTGAAATATTTAAGAGAACAAGTCCAACAAATAGGAATAATTGTGTTTCCTCCTGGCCTCAGAATCAAAGCTGCTCCACAGATGTAAGTATTGGATGGCAAATCCACCCTTCTCCTTTTTGGCCTCATGACAAGGGAAGAAAGGACAAAGAACCAGAAGAGACCTTCCAGGTCTCCTTGTCTGGAGATCTTCTTGCAGGAGTTTGCGCCAGTCACAAACTCCTGCAAGAAGGCACACTGTAAAACTGCCATACCTCTTGACAGCAGCCACAGAGGTGCAAACTGCTTCTGTTGGTGTGATGCTGCAGTGGGCAATCACGTTATCATTCTTGATGCTGCAACAATCCCCGGGGTCAAAGCTGTACCAGGAATGTGTTAAATCAATAAAGCTAAGAAAGGCTTCCAGAACTTGATCTGTTGAAGGATGCATTGCATTGATCTGTTGAAATTAGTTTCTGCTGCTGGGAGTTCCTGGTGTAAGGAGAAAAAAAAAGAATGCAGGAGGCGGGTGACTGCATCTCTGCTGAAACAAGAGGGTAGGTATTCTGTGCCTTCTCTAATCCTGCCAATGGACCTTGGAGAAAAGATTAATCTATCCACTTGGCAAGATGACCTAAAAAACAGCACCACATGACTTTTTACATTATAATTCCAAACCTCTCATATCTCCACCCCTATTTTCCTCTTGAGATCTCTTCTGGGACAAAAGAGCAGGGAAAACCAATGGTTGTGTCAACCTATACTGCTGTAAAAAATAGAAGCCTACAACTGATAACATTATGAGCAACCTCAGTTATAAGGTCTTAGACAGAACATGAATGCTCCCCTTGGAATTTGTTACTCCTCCTCATACACAGTTGGGTTTGCTGCTTGTAGTGTGGAAGGTGAAAACATCATAATGTGTGGGTGCTGCTGCAGATTTGTGAGACAGAAAAACATTTTGAAGGGAAAACATTTATTTTCGTACATGAGTGTGTCCTTTACAGTGAATGATCATGGCTGAGTTTGGCGGGTATCAGTGAAGGATCCAAAGACTTGTTGATAATGAAGATCTCCGTGTATATATGGAAGGAAGCCAGATCTCTGTAGGCAACTCTCAATATGTCCTTACTGGAAGTCCTTTGAAGAGCTCTTGCAGCTGGTCTTTGATCAAACAAACTGAACTCAATTCTTTCTCACCATCACTGTATCAGTCATGCAAAGTTTTTTTGAGTGATTTTGGTTCCAGCTCTATATCTTGCCTTCCTACAATTACTTTGTTCAACCTGTTCTTGATCTTGGTTAATCTTTACTCACGATTGCCTTGGTAACTCTGTAAGGCCCTGGAATAGCAAATGCTCTCTGAGGAACAGAACAGTGCAAGTTTGGTCATGGCTGGTGGTTTGGGGACAGTTTTGATTTTGTGGTAAAACTCACGCTTGAAGGAGAGACGTGAGATTTTCTACTAACATGGACTGCCAGGTACTGTGTGAATTTTTAATGTGCCTTCTCCCTTCAGGGCCTTTGCTACTAAATAAATTCACCAAACACTTAAAAACAGTAATCAAATTAATCTGCTCTTGCCACCTGTCATACCTTAAAGCATCAAGTCCTGTTAGCATGTCTGTGTTATGGAAATAGGTAGGAACTCCCTACAGTGCCCGCCTGCCAAACCTTTCCAGGATGAGAAGAAGGACTGTAGAAGGGTTCTCTTGAAGTCCCATCAGGCACTGGTGGAAGTTTCATGGTGATCTCAAGGATTTGCCGTAATATTGCTCTCATTGACATAGAAGACGTCTGAGTCCTTGACAGTGGTGGTAGTGGCAGCAAGTTTTGTCTTGGTGTTGGGCTGTCTGTGTAATGAAGAAAGTGCACATTTCCACATCAATTAAGATATTTGTGATAGCGATTGCTGGCTTTGCAGCAGGGATGGGCACAGATGTAGGAGGACACTTCACTATATGGGTGGATTTGGTGCTTTAGCAGCTGTTCTCTGAGTGGTCATGGATGAGTAGCTCAACATGAGCCGGCAATGCATGCTGGCAGCCCAGAAAGACAACTACTCCCTGCGCTGCATCAAAAGAAGTGTGGCCAACAGTTTGCGGCAGGTGATTCTACCCCTCTATTCTGTTCTCATGAGACCTCACCTGGATTACTGTGTCCAGCTCTGGAGTCCTCAACATAGAAAGGACATGGACCTGTTAGAACGGGTCCAGCAAAGGGCCACAAAGATGATCAGAGGGATGGAGTATCTCTGCTATGAAGACAGGCTGAGAGAGTAGGGGTCATTCACCCTGGAGAGAAGGCTCTGGGGAGACCTTGTAACAGCCTTCTAGTACCTGAAGAGGGCCTACAGGAGGGATGGGGAAGGACCTTTGATTAGGGAGTGGATCAATAGGATGAGAGTTAATGGTTTTAAATGGAAATAGGGGAGATTTAGATTTGATTTTAGGAAGAAATTCTTTACTGTGGAGATACCAAAAAGTCCTACATGATGGGACTCAAAAGTATTGTCTATCACAGTTCCTGCTTTCCCTGAGTCAGGGGAAAGCTATACTATAAAGCAAGAAAGTTAATCATCTACATTCTTCCTGGAAAATTCATGTAGTTGCATGATAAATGTGATCTAAATCACAGTATAAATCACATATATGTGTGGGGCATAGTTTCTGTGCAACCTATGATATTAATTTAGAAACTTCCTCCAAGATCTTCCTGGGCTTTGAAATTAGGCTGACTGCTCTTTTGTTTTTCTTCCTTCTTTCTAAGACAGTTGTCATGTTCATTGCTCTCCTGTCCTCTGGGATCTCACCTGCCATCCCTGAATTATTGAACGAAATGACTTAGCTGCTCACAGCCACTTCCTTAAGCATTCAAGTTGATTCTGCAAGGTCCTGATGGGTCAAACGCATCTATGTTACCTCCATACTGCTTAATCCGGTCTTCTCTCTCGGGGTACTCTCTTCTACATCAATTTTATAATTAATTGTATTATCTATCTGATCACAATTAACCTTTTCTTTTTAACAAGAAGATAGAAATTTCCTACTGCCCTGAAAATACACTTCACTTTTCACCGTCCCAGAGTCACAGATTATGTGTTTCTTTTCCCAATGAAACAATGGGCTGGTTCTTCCCTTTGTCTTCCCATTATTTTGAGTGATTTCCAGACCTTTCTTTTGTTGTTGCTGTTGTTAACTAATTTTTATTCACTCTACAAGTTTTATCCTTCCACAGTTAGGGTTTTCCCTTCTCTTTGTATTAAACTTGCAGACGTCTTTCCATTTTATGTACAAGTTGGTTGTTTTGTTGTTTTTTTTTTTCCCCCAGCCCAAGTATTCAGGCTCTGAAAGCAACCACGTTGGTATCTT
>VXBJ01007811.1:429461-490352 GCA_013400055.1 Nycticryphes semicollaris
TTTTTCCCTGAACACTAGGATTTGCTGATATGTTCTTGATAGACTCTTTCTGCAAGAACCAATATTTGTTTCATTGCTACTAAGATTGTCTGTCCAGGAAGCAGTAGTATTTCACATCAGTTACCCGCTTTGTCCAGTCTGTTTCTATTTTGCTGTTCTTACTCCTTCACTTCTTTAAAAAAGTGACAGTTACTGCCACAGTGATAGCCTGGAAGAAGTTTCCTTTCACCTTTAGATTTTCTGCATTTTTCCCTATATTGCTTTTCTCCCCCTTCTGCAATAAAAAATGCCTGAAAAATTCAGATAGCCACATAAAGTTCAGTTAGGTCACATGGTGTTGCATTCCTCCTCCAATAAATACTCAACCCATTCAAATGTCCTGGATTTTACCTGGTTTTGTCCTCTGGATGCCTTCTCCAGCTGCCCAGAAACCATGGCTCCCGCTTTCCACTATTGCACAATTACACTGTGGGATTCAGTTGCTGTTATTTTTTAGCTCACTCGCCACCATATTCCTCAAAAATTTGTCTGAAATGGTCCTCATGTTTCACTCAGAATTTTGTTATGTGCAAAATAAACACAAATATCAAGAGGATGGGGCCAGACTCATTTTAGTGGTGCCCAGTGACAGGACAAGTGGCAATGGGCACAAAATGGAACAAAATGGAAATTCCATATGAACTTAAGGAAAAAAAAATGTACATTGAGGGTGACAGAGCACTGGAACAGGCTGCACAGAGAGAGTGTGGGGTGTCTTTCTCTGGAGTTATTTAAAACCCACTTGGACACATTCCTGTCCAATCTCCTCTAGGTGAACCTGCTTTGGACTAGAGGATCTCCAGAGGTCCCTTCCAACCCCTGCCACTCAGTAATTCTGTAAAATGGAGCAGATAATAATAAATTATTGCTATCCAATCTAACTACAACATGAAAGTTAATTAACTAACATTCATAATCAGAATTCATAGATGACACTCAATAGCACCAATAATAAAAGAAACTGTTACACAAGAAAACTTACCAACATCTACCCATTTTCTCTGGTGTGATGCTCAGCCTCTCAACATCCCTCTGCATCCCAGGGCTGACTTAGTTGTTCTCCCTTGAGTACAATCTGGGAGAGGGTAATAATGAGTCATCACCACACTGAGGTTTTCCCTGAGAGGGGTGTGAAGTTCATGATGGGGTCTCTTCCTCCTCACTCTTGGGACAGCCTAGGGGTATCTTCATCCCCCTTCTCCCCACTGCTCCTTTCTCCCTGGTCCCTGGCACCAGTGGCAGAGCAGCCCAGCACCCAGCCTGGGTACACAAAGGGCTGGTGTTTGCTGGGCAGTGCCTGCCTGGGGTGGCAGCCCTTGGCTATGCAGGGTGAGCATGGCACTGAGCTCAGGCAGGTCAGGCACAAGCTCTTGGGACACTTGTGATCAGAGCAACACCCAGCTCAGGGCACAGCAAGCCCAGAGACATGCTGAAACTTTGTGGTGTTGGGTCACTTGGGGGCCTTCTCTATTGACAGAAGAAAAACATATTTGCTTGCTTTCACTCACTGAAGGTGACATGCCAGCATCCCAAAATAGTGGGGAGTGCAGCTGGATTAGAAATACTGTGGCTGAATCTTGTCCTCAGCTGACTGTTGCCATGGTGGTGTGGTTCATTACAATGGCAAAAGTTTAACCAAGACCCACAGATGTTCACACATGTGCTTTATGGAGCTTTATGAGCTCCATCCAGGTCAATTGAAGGATGTGAGTGGTCAGCAGGTCAAGGAATGTAACTCTCCCCTTCTACTCTGCCTTGGTGAGGCTGCATCTGGAGCATCATGTCCAGTTCTGGGCTGCCCAGTTCAAGAAGGACTGGGAACTACTGGAGAGGGTACAGCAAAGGACTATAAAGATGATCAGGGGACTAAAACATCACTCTGATGAAGAAAGACTGAGGGACTTGGGTCTTTTTAGTTTGGAGAAGAGACAACTGAAGGGGGATCTGATCAACACCTATAAATACTTAAAGGATGGGTGTCAAGAGGATGGGGCCAGTCTTTTTTCAGTGATGTCCAGAGAGAGGACAAAAGAAAACTGGCACAAAGTTGAACACAAGAAGCTCCATCTAAGCATGAGGAGAGGAGGAACTTCTTTCCTTTGAGGGTGGCAGAGCCCTGGAAGTGGCTGTCCAGAGAGGTGGTGGAGTCTCTGGAGACATTAAAAACCTGCCTGGACACGTTCCTGTGCAACCTGCTCTGGGTGGACCTGCTCTGGTTGGGAGGTTGGACTAGATGATCTCGAGAGGTCCCTTCCAACTCCCTATCATTCTGTGATTTTGTGACACTGCAAGACTGGGAAGAGGTGGAGGAGAGAGAAGCTGAGGCAGCTGGGTGATGGCAGCCTATTTCAATAGTAGCAATATTCCCCATTCCACCACAGCTGTAGCAGCTCACTGCTCCTTCTGGCCTCAGGGAAACACTGCAGATGTCCTCCTGGTCTGCAGGTGTTTGCAGTCACCAGTAAGCAATGGTCATCAGTGCAGTTCTGGAATGCTGCTTTTATATTCATGCATGTCTCTCTAATGCCACACAGAGAAATGTGTTTGCAAACAGAACTTCAGGTAACTTCTACTTCCCTCCAGTACAAAAGCAAGCAGTTAAGTAATTGCTAGAGGGAGGTATGTTCAGAGGGTTTTCAAACTTTGATGCCCTGTGATTTGCAACTCTCTGTAGTTGAAACTTGCAGTCTCTTCTTTGCAGCCCTGTTCCTCAGGGGAAGGAAATCAGTCGAAAGGCTCTTGCTGATTTCAGTGGGATTTGACCAGACCCTCAGTGAACTTTTAAATGACTTTAAGTGAGCTAAAACTTCACACATTCTTCTTTACCCCATGCAGTGGCTGACTGCCATAAAGTTTTCTAGTTCTCAGCTTGCTGAAGAATTAAAGAAACTATGTCACCTTGCCTGACTGAATGTTGTCCTTCCCTCATGCTTTTAGTTCCCTGCTGGTTATTTTATAAGTCAGATGACAATATTTGCCATGTTAGTGAACATATCTTAGTGTTTGGTGTGCTCCAATGAGTCCGATGGGATTCTGATCCTGCTTGCAACCTTGGGCACTGCTGAAAAACAGACAATAAATAATCACATCACAAAATAGGAGACATGACTGATTTTCCAGTTGTAAGTTATTCTCTGTCTGGTCACTTAAAGCTTTCTCTTATTCATGAAATGTGGCTGGCCATACCAACTGGTTGAAATTTGTTTTGGCTTCCTCACTGGATGTCTGAAAGCTTGAGGGTTGGGTTTTTTTATTTAATAGAAAAATGACAGATCACAAGGAAAGAACAGACGTGTGCCTGGTATGATCATTTAGGATCTTCTGATATTTTCCCCCTTACTCTGAGATAATCCTGCGACTGACCAGAATAATTCAGCTTCAGGAATGGCAGTGACATTAACCACCTACTTCTTTGCAAATTAATTTTCCTTGCACTGCCCTCACTGATTACACCATGCACGGGACAGTTGCCACATGTATGTGGGTAATATAAAGCATTGCACAACTAATGGAAGGGGACAAGAAAATGTGCCATTTAAAGATAAATCAGGATCTTGCTGTCAAGGTGACTCCAAATGCAGTTCAGATGCATTAACTAGAAGGAAAGCAGAAGCGCGTAGACAGTGTATTGCTCCGGGAAGCACAGATTTCAATGTGCTGAAAGGCAACCTGAGGTGAGAAGAGTGGAGGGAGACCCCTTAACCGTGGAGAAACAATGTACAGAGAAACCTCAATAAAATGTAAAAAATCAATCAGGTTGTGCTTCCAGGCATGAACATCCGGAGTCTGCTACTCTGAAAGGAATTGGTGGCCAACACCAAGCAGGCCTGCAAGAGAGACATTTGTAGGCACATATAAGGAATGATCATCACCCCAATTTCAAACGAGGTGAAAAGAGCAATTAAAACATTTTATAGTGCAATAACTGGAAGCAACAGAATCCACTGCCCAAAGCAATGGCCCACCCAGCAGGTAGTCTGTGTGGACTGAGACCCAAGCAAAGAACACACGCTGTGTCCTCAGTTTAGCTACCTAGGAATTAAATATCTATTTTTCTCAGCTCCATCTGCAATCAAAGCAGACACGCAAGATAGTTTGCTCCTGGCACCTTAAAGTGGTGTGAATCTGGAAGTTTCACTCTCCATCGTCTTTATCCTGTAAGATTAGTTTATATTAACTTTCGGACAATGGAAGATGGGATAAGTACTGTCTTCAGAGGTCTACGTGGCACAGGCTGGGGAGATCAGGAGATATCTAGAAGTCGTCAGGTGAAGCAGACATAATCCAGACCTGGGGGTGAACAGAGGAGCAGAGATCACTGGCCACCAGACACGTAGCAAATAGAGGATGGGCAATTGCCTTGGAGAGAAAAGGTCTTGGTGCTTCTACCTTCTCTGTATGCAGGACTGTGTGCAAAAGGAACTCTAGACCCAGAAGGGCTGACTCTCACAGGACCTTGCTGGTACTGATGCAGGAGTGGAATACAGAAGAACTTGAATTCAGAACTTTGTACTGTATCTGTGTCTGAGTGAGTGACTGTTGGTTCTCCTATAGAACAAGGACAAAAAGACCAACCTATTTGGTCATCTTAATTTATACTCTCTATCTGCACCAGGAGACAGGAGTTTGAATCAGGTGGAGGAGGAACTGTGCTTTGTCCCCCCTCTGCCCAAAGGACTATCCTAAGCTATTGTATAGATGGAGGAAAGAAGGGGCTGTTATAATTTAAAATAAACCAACAGCAGCTCTGTCTCTGTGAATGCAGAGCACCACAGGGTCTCTTGGGACAGATGACAGATAAAGGGCTGCTCAGGGCAGGTAATCTAAAGAGCATGGGGATTTCTGGTTAGGGGCTGCTCAGCTTTGCCATGACCAAGGATCTTCTGTACATGCCTATAGGCAAAGCTTTAAGGGGGAAAAAAATGGTACCTGTGCAGCTCAGGAGCCTCAGGGATTAGGTGATGGATGAGTGGGGATTTTCAGGATCGCTGTATTAGAGTTAGGTGCCTAAATTCCCTATAAATCCCCCTTTAGGTTTGTAAATCCTTTGTGAATGCTCTCGGTAAATAGGATTGCAGCCAAGAAATACCTGACTTTTGTCAGCCATTTCACTCCTCCAGAAATTAATCCTGCAAAGGCATGAATATTGGCTAGTCTAGAGGTGCAGAATCTTGAGCCCTGTGTGCTCTTGGTGCAGGATAATGGACCAGCTGAACCACTGCTTGGTCATTGCTCTTGAAAAAGTCTCTGGCTGCTATGTCTCATTTACATGGAAAAGGCAAGGAAGGAAAAGAGGAGATTTAAGCCTCCCAAGCTAAAAATGGGGGACGATTCGCCCCACTGTAAGGTGGACAAGGGAGAAGAGAGATGAACGATGGTTTTCCTCCACCAATTCTTTCAGCATCTATCCCAAGTGTTAAGAGCTTTTTGAGTCCTACTTTGTATATCCTGGGAAACTGCTCTGCACGACAGACTGTTTCCATCAGCAGGAGATTCTCAGCGGAAGCAAGAGCTATACCTTCAGTTCAGAGCATCAGTCTTAAATACACAGGAGGAAAGCAAGGACAAGGTCCCTGATTCTCCCTTCCTGCCAATGAAAGTGGGCAGAGACAAAGGAGAGTTGAGAGTTAGCCTCATGGTTTTCTCAGTGTTCCCCAGCCCCAACACACCTCCTTTTTTTTTTTTTTTTTTTTTGCAATTTACATTTTTCATTCATTTACACGTGATGTTAATCTTTCCTTAATCTCCAATTCCTTGGTGTGTGTGGGGGGGATGAATTCCATTTGTTTTTGTTCCACTCTATCAGACACAGCAGCTATAAGATTAAATGATAACTGTGGACCTAATAATAAAAATACAATATAATGTAATGAAAGTAATGTAGATCTAATCCTCTGTTTTATTGCATCCTGAGTGCCTTTGGTGCTATTATTTTTTCCTATGCCTCTGTCTTTGACTTAGCTGCATCCTTTCAAGGAAGCAAAGGGATTTGTAAAGATTATAGTATTATTCTGTTGAGCACAGACTTGCTGTGGGGCACCTTTAATTACAAAATACTATCATTGCTTATAGGGATGTGTGTTTATATATGTGCATGCTGGTGTGTGGTGTGCAAGAAAGATATTCCAAACAACCCAAAGCACTAACGCCAGCTCAGACAGCTGTACCTGGGCAATGCTTCTGGCTGCTTTTTTATAGTTGGTTTTTTGGTGCTTCTTGCTGCAGTTCCTTCCCCTGATGCTTTCTTTCTGCATTTTTATTTTTATTGTTTTAATCCTTGTTTGGGGAGAAACTTTAGAAAGGTTTAAATCAATCATTCCTCTCTGTGAAACCTCCCTCTCCGGTTCCGTCTGCAGCCACGGCTGGCCCTGTTCTTTGGGCAGCAAATGCTTAAGAGGTCTCCAAGGTGCAAGGTAGAATGCCTTTTCTGACCTGCACTGCCCTCACTGCCTCCCTCTCTGTCTGCATCATGCTGGGAATGTTACTTTGAATGCTGGAACTGTCTTAATCTCAAAGTGCCTAACAGCATAGCCAGCCTTTCTCGGCAAGGCCACTTTACAGGCAATTCAGATGAGCTCTGGGGTGGGGCCACAGCTGGCCTAATATCATAGAATCATAGGATTGTCTAGGTTGGAAGGGACCTTTAAGATTATCTAGTCCAACCATCAACCTAGCTAATAAAAAAACCCCCATCACTAAACCATCTCACTAAGCACTATATCAACCTGTCTTTTAAATACCTCCAGGGATGATGTCTCAACCACTTCCCCGGGCAGCCCATTCCAATGCTTAATAACTCTTTCTGTGTAAAAATTCTTCCTGAGATTCATTCTGAACCTACCCTGGCACAACTTGAGGCCATTTCCTCTTGTCCTATTGCCTGTGACTTGGGAGAGGAGACCAAGCCCCGTCTCTCTACACCCTCCTTTCAAGGAGTTGTAGCGAGAGATAAGGTCTCCCCTCAGCCTTCTCTTCTTCAGGCTGAACACCACCAGCTCATTCAGCCTCTCCTCATGGGACTTACTCTCCAAAACCCTCACCAGGTTTGTTGTCCTTCTCCAGACCCACTCCAGCACCTCTATGTCTTTTTTTTTTGTGGTAAGGGGCCCAAAACTGGACACAGTAGTTGAGGTAGGGCCTCATCAGTGCTGACTAGAGGGAAATGATCACCTCCTGAGTCCTACTCACCACACTGTTCCTAATACAGGCCAGTATGCTGTTGGCCTTCTTGGCCACCTGGGCGCACTGCTAGCTCATGTTCAAGCACTAATTGACCAACAGCCCCAGGTCCTTTTCTGCCAGGCAGTTCTCCAGCCACTCTTCCCCAGTCCTGTAGTGCTACATGGGGTTGTTGTGACCCAGGTGCCAGACCTGGCACTTGGCCTTGTTGAACCTCATCCCATTGGCCTCAGCCCATCCATTGTCTCCATGATTTTTCGTGGAGAAGTGTGTTGGGCAGGATGTGGAGAGATCAGCATTACCCTGCTACTGTGTTTAATCCTCTAATTAAACTAGGGACTATGTGCAGCTTGAGGGATCCCAGAAGGACTCTCACCTTGTACCATGTCTCCACAGCCCAGGCTTTCCCTTGCCCCTTTTTAAAAATGGGGATGTTTTCCAGTTTTCCTCTCAGTGTCCCAATACTCTGAACACAGCTTGTTTTCTTCCTTTAGTCCTCTTGGTCCATGAAAGATTAATCCTGCTGCTACAAACACAGGTACTAGAAAAGATTTTGGACATCAAGCAGACGATAAATCAAGAATTTGTCTGTGCAAGAAAAGAACACAAACGTAAAATAAATTTTTATTCTGCATCAGGATGAAAGCAAAGGCTTTGAAATGCTCCCCAGAGACCTATGCAAGAGAAAGGATATGTTTTCTACCCTAGACATCAAAAAACTCACTTGGGATGTGAGATAGCTGCAGCCAAGGCTGTCTTATCCCAGAAAGGACAGGAATGAGGAACCCTGACAGCACTGGAGCAGCCTCCTGCCTCCAATTGTCAACCCCTTTTTGTTGTGGAGAAGCCTTATTTTGTGCAAACAAGTGAATACTCACTCAGGACTCAAGTCAGCATCTTTGGAGAAGGGGTAGATTCACCATCCTATTCCAGCCTTGAAATCAGACTTGCCACAACCATAGGAGTATCAGTGGAATTGGTTACCTTGACATCCTGGATGGACTTCACTTCAGATGCAGATGTCTTAGACAGAACTCATTTTGCTAAACCTAAGCATCCAGCAACACTGGAGATGCCGTACGGCCTTCAACTGGTCTCCAAATGCTGCTGTAGGAGACATCTCTCCAAGGCCTTGGCACACCTGATGGGTCCATATCAAATATCTCAGAGCATCTCAGGTGGTGTCGGACACAGGTCTGGGCAACTGAGTCATCCTCTAGCGTCTGTGGACATCAACATCTAAATGTAAATGCCTTAATCTACAAATTAATCTCATCTCTTGTGGGATCTGAGTAGACGGGACCTGACACATTGTGGGAAAATACATTGACAAATGTCAGTACAGCACCTTCAGCTCTGAGTGTCCAAAGGCAGTGCACACACTGGTGCTTCTCCATTATACCCAAAGCCTTGGGGGTTGCTCTGACTAGTAGAAACCATCTGAAGGATGAATTATTTAAATGAGTCAATGGAGTGAGGGTAAACTCCTCTCCTTGTTGAATATAGGGGATGCCCTCTAAGATACAGATTTTGCAACTTTAAAAGTAGGTGAGATGAGTTGCATTCTGGGTATGGATGTAGGCATCAGAAAATTGTATATCATCTCCATTCATGGCAAGAAGGACAATCTAAACCACCTCTTACTCCAGGCTGGTTTGGCCGCTTCTACCCAGTCTCCACATGGAGAGGGCACAGTTCAACTGGCTAAACACAGACATCTATTTGAGTTGTCCTATAGCATCCCCCTATGCCTCTCCAGAAAAACACAGATTTCCAATACATCCAGAGGCACAGATTAGGCCTATACGTGTATCTCAGGGCAGTCAGGTGGCATGAGATGCCATAAAACTTTGCAAATTTGGACTTGGTTCTCACTGATATCTCAGTTTTCCCTCAATGAATGCCTGCAATTCCAGCTTTTCCCCTTTGTCTGCCTCACCTGCCCAGGCTCTGACTTCCAACAAAGTCTTCAGTCACTTGAACAGAGGGAAAACAAATTGTGCAAGCTAGATCCAACTCCAGATTCACTGTCATTTTTAGTACACATGCATATTTCTCTACTACACATTGAAACCAGTCTAGCTACTGTAGCTGGGTTAACAAGCTATGTGATGCAACCCCCTACATGCTCTCCTGGCAATGATTGCTTCTCCTTCCTCTGGAGAGCTCCAAATTGCTCGTCTTCTGCCTGTCAGTAAGATGCATGTGCTATTTATGCGCTTCTGATATACCTCCAGTGGTGTCTACCACTGCTGCAGCGCTGGGGAGAGCAGTGCTAACGTGGTTCACAGGAGGACATCTCCAGCGATATGACCTCCAGCCTGCTGGATGTAAAGCCCGATCCCTGCTCTTTGAACTGCTTGAGCATTAGGAGAATGCAAATCCTAGCTGTTGGAGGATGCAGAGACAGTCTCTAGAGGGAGACAAGATCATACCGATTTTAGCAAGGTATTGTCTTCTGGGAAATCATGCACTTTGGAGCACCAGGGACCAGCACTCACAACGTCAGGTTTGCAGTCTAACCACCTCAGACTAGTCTTCCATCAGCTGACTTGAAGGCTATGTTTGGCTTACTGTGTCTTTTCCCAACATAATCTTTTTTCCATCTTGATTTTTTTGTGATGGTCCAGTCAAAAATTGCATTAAAGAACTACGCTCAAATAGAAGAGTTTCCCAAGAGTGGTTCCTTCATTCAGACAGTACCTCTGGGTGTAACCTGCAGGTTGGGCTAAAAGATGATCCTGAATCCTGAATATGTAAGTCTCCTACATAAAAAGGGAGAGAATGGTGTGTTGACGTCTGAAGCAGCACATTGAGCTGAAAGTCGTAAAAGAGGGGAACTTGATATCCATTATTTTTTTGCCAACACAATGCCATATTCCTGTAAATGCCAATCTTCTCTCTCATTTCTGTTTTGCAGAAAGGAAACTGAGGCACTGTGCAATCACATGCTCTGCTTAAGGCACCACAGCAAGGCCTGTGGTGCTCCAGTTTCTTCACCCTCTACATTTGAACATGGTAAAACAAGCCCTTTTCATGACCTCAAAATATAATTCAGCAGAAATTCCCATATGTTTAAAACTGCTGGGACCAGATTAAGCTTGCACCCTGCAGGTGTGAAGTTTTGGGTAACTGTGAGGGATGGGAATTACTGAGACAATAATTTCCACTCAGGGAACAGTTTTCACTTTCTCCTTTCCCTTACTGCAGGAAAACACATCCCCCACACACTGGGGAAATGTTTCCTAAACACACAAGCCATTTTTCCTGTAGTGACATCCTGAGTGATTTTCTTATCAGTCAAGCACTTGAATGGTGGTGTCACTCGTCCTGATCTGTGCTGCTCTGTCTCCGATCTGCTATCAAAACACAAGGAGGCACTGAAGCAGAAGGTGCAAGAACTCTGGACTGCTGTACTCGTTAGGTGAACTGAGTCGGATGCCATTCAACCAGAAACCTCTGTCATGGCTGTAACCTTACTTTGTGGTTATCTTCTTGCACTGGGAAAATACATTAAATGTTGCAGTGATGGGTTTTCAGTCTGCCCATTGTGGTAGATGCAATACCTAGAGGTTTTGCGAGTATGTCTGTAGGCTTGATGCAGCTTGATGGTAATATGAGCTGCAATGGTACTCCTTTCTAGTGACTACATCAGAGATGCATCTTGCAACCATAGAAATGCAACTGGGTTATGATAACAGACCTTCCTTCTGTAGGGGCTTCACAAACACTTAGCCCTTACCTTTGAAATTCATCTGCTTCTGGGAAGGAAATTTTCATCCATCTTAATTTACAACTGTAGCAAAAGAGGAATGTCTATGCTCTACTTGAGTCTAGAAAAGTCTTGGAAGCTCCAGTAACAAAATATAGCCAGATTGGTTGTCTTTCTGATTTGAAGGAACACATAGATAAAAACCTCAAATCATTGATATTGTTCATGGCAAATATTTTTCCTAACATTTACAGAAGCTTTATTCAAGAGGTACATAGTGAAGCTGAATATCTCAGTCCCTCACAGGCAGGGTGTGGAGGGTGCTAAGGAGTAGTGTGTATGGTTTAGGGAGGTGGAGACTGGTAGTTCACCTTTAATCTTGAGGACACCCTACTCAGTTGAAGAGATAGCAAGTATCTGTTAACCTCTTTGGGAAAAAAAAAAAAAAGGATGCTGAGACCATGGTATCTTCTTTGGCTTTCTAGAAAGAACACCCTGGAAGCAAAGGTCTTAGTTAAAGCTTCATGTCAGGATGACCAGGGACAGTCCCAAACTGAACAATCCCTGCTTGCTGTTCCTGTCTTCAGGATGCCCCAATTTCTATCTCTGAGCCAGCCTCCCTGCTGGGTTTGTCAGCAGGATTCTGCAGGTGTCCAGCAATGCTACCAGGACCCCCCTTGTTCTGTCTGTCGTTTGTACTTGCCAGGCATATGGGCAAACAGAAGCTCAGACTCTGATATACTTCTCCAGCCACCAGTTCTTATCAACAACTCCCTGATTTACTCTCTCGATACTGCAGTATTTCACTTCTCTCTCCCTCTCTGCTGGGGTAGGCGCTGTCTGCCCTCGTTCTGGCTGTCTGAGGGGCTGTAACAACATAGAAAGCTCTGTCCTCAGCATTCCACCACCTGATCTCCCTGGAAACAAAACTCTTTGAGGGTGGAGAGAAGGGACTGTGAACAGGTCTTTCTCCAACAAGTGCATTGGTCGTCAGAGAAAATCTTCAGAAAATATTGTGGGGAGTGGATGATGTCAACCATGAGAGAAAAAAATCATCACATAGAGAGAAATCAAAAGATGAGATTTTCATTGTCTGTAAATATCTCTCTTTTCTACTGGTCTGCAACAGAAGGTTTGGACCAGACTGGTCTAGCATCTTCTACTATTCAGAGAAGTGAATGGACTGAAGCTTTAACTGGATTGTGCAGTGAACCACAGAGAAGATCTGCCTTTTTCTCCCTGGATTGGAGGAGAAAGGGGCTGAGAGGAGGTAAATGGGACCGTCCTTCCTCCCAGGAGCTAGCCATCATAGAGGATACTGTCAGATCTGACCCATTTCAACTGCTATATATTTCAGATGATATTGTGATTTTCCACAGGAAGGGGATTCAACACAGACATGTAAAAGATACAGTGTGCTCTGTGTTGTTCTGCTTGCAAGCCCGGGGAGTAACAGAGCATGGGCAGTTAATTCACACAGCAGATGGAGGAGAAGAAAGCAAGAGGAATGTGTAGAGAAACAGATGCTGGAATCACTATTGCTGTTTATGAGATGCCCACTATGGAATGCAGGGGGGGTCCTGAGGAACCCCGGCCTAGGTGACTACTTGTGTACGCCATGGGCAACCATGGGTGGTGGTGATTTCCTTTCCGTTGCTCCTCAACCTTTGAATGTTTACTATGTGGTGGGGAAAAGTCATTAAATGAGATGCTCCCAAAACTGGTTCTCCACTTGAGAGCCATGAAATTATTGGACCATGAAGACAGCGAAGTCCAGAATACATGAATTGAAAGTATTTAGTGCAGAGAAGAGATGCCTGGAGGGAAGTGTGACAGCAGTCACCAGTAAGACTGGAGGAGAAAAGTGCCCAGTGACAGATAACTGTGCTCTTGGCATTAAAGATATGAGAGAGAATTCCATTCAAAAAACTGCTCAGTGTTCATAGGGGTCAAAACAAGCAAGGCAAATGTTGCGTATCGTTGTGGTGGAAACAGAGAAGGAAAGATGTAAGGTCTTTGTCTCAGGATATCTATAGGTTCTGGATACTGTGTGCAGTTCTGATCTCACCCCAAATGAGAAAGAACTGAATGGGAAATAGGTCAAGGCAGGGCACATGAGGGTGATCAGAGATCTCAGGTGGCTTCTGGAAAAGTAATATCTGCTTATGGCATTGCTAGTGACAGGACACAACTTCTGAGATCCTGAAGCAGTATTACCCTTCTGAGGCTCTTAAGTTTCTTTGTAGCCTGTTTTCAGCCTGGTTGCCTAAATGAATAAAGCCCATACAGTCCAGAGGTGCATATTTCTGGTTTGTTTCTGACCCCATTTCTGTCTGCTATATTCAACAAAAGCAGATATCTGAAAGATATAACATTATTTCAAATTTAATGGCATGACATCACCAGGTAGAAGACAGATACATCTCTCAGTGTCTTCCTGATGGAAAATGGTAGCATGGCCTTAGTTATTATTAGACAGCAGATAACTCATGTAGGGGTCCCTGTGACCCCCCAGATGTGGGAACATCAGTGTAATTATGCTTGACATTTGACACCGACAGCGTAGGTGCAACCACATCTTTCCCCCTGGGAAAGCTCCAGCCCAGGTTGGATACCTGGACCAGTTTATATCTCAGAACATCCAAGCAGAGAAAAGCTGTTCTCTGCAGAAGCTGATTTCACTGACTCTGCAGGTCATGGGAGGAGCTTTCAGCTGTTTCTCACTCTATCCTATATCGAGAAGACAGTGCTGCTGTTAGATGCCATAATATGCACCTATGAAATACTTCTCCCTTGACCTTTAAATGTAATTACAATAAACCAACTCTGTACACCCCTGGACATAGAAAAACATAGATGAAAGCTATAATGAAATTGTAGCTACAGTAAAAAAATATCCAATGTAGATATAGGGTGGAACATAATAAAGGACGCTGGAGAAGGACCAGAGAAAACTGCCCTTGTCATTCCTCACTTTCCTGCAAAATGCTGAAGGACCCTTAATGCACACAAAGTGGTTGGGTCTCTGTCTTACAGCTCATTTGAAAGGCCATCTTACACAATTAGCCACCTATTACTGGTGGTTAATTGACATCTAAAAGACATCAGGATTACAGTTAGAGCTGAAAGTCAATTAATGGCTCCTAGCTTTGCTCCAGCCAGTGCTAAAGTGTGGGAACAATCATCATCCCAGCAACATGGTAATTTGTTCCAGGTCCCCAAGCTATTGCTGACTGCTCCCTCCCCCTCTTCTCTGACATTATCAATCATTATGATTGATCCTAACTGGCTGTGGTTTCTTAATGTTGTCAGTCATCTTCTTGACTTCGCAGAATCACAGAATGATACGGCATTGGAAGAGACCTCCAGAGATCATCTAGTCCAACCTCCCAACCAGAGCAGGTCCACCCAGAGCAGGTTGCACAGGAACGTATCCAGGCAGGTTTTTAATGTCTCCAGAGACAGAGACTCCACTACCTCTCTGGGCAGCCACTTCCAGGGCTCTGCCACCCTCAAAGGAAAGAAGTTCCTCCTTATGCTAGGATGGAGCTTCTTGTGTTCAATTTTGTGCCTGTTAGTTCTTGTCCTGTCACTGGGCACCACTGAAAAAGACTGGCTCCATCCTCTTGATGCCCACTCTTTAACTATTCATAGATGTTGATCAGATCCCCCTTCAGTAGTCTCTTCTCCAAGTTCCTCAGCATTTCCTCATCAGAGAGATGTTCTAGTCCCCTAATCATCTTCTAGGGAATTTATCTCTCTAGCAGGGACCTCTTGTTGCAGTTTGAAGAGAAGCTCATGGTTGACTCCAGCAGAAGCATCTGCTGGGGATTAGGTGCTTCAGTCCTCAGGTTTTTAGTCTTCAACGGTTGCGCTAAAGCATTCATAGCACTCAGTCTAGAAGGCAGAGAGGCATGAAAAAGCCAGCCCAGGGAGGTGGTTGTCTGCTCCAGCTTTTTCTTCTGGTTGATATGATCATCATGAAACTGCAAACAGAAAGTAGATTATCTGGAAAACGTTAGATATCAGTGCTGCTTTGCATAGCATTACATCAGAAAAGAGAAACCTTAAAACTTGAGCAGGAAGACAGACCATTCCCCCTGCACAGCAGCTCCTTGATGCTGCTGACAGACCATTTATTATCCCTGCACGTTGCTTTCTGTGTCATCACGTCAGGGGTATATTTTTGTGAGGAGGGCAGGGAAATGTCCAGAGAGATGACACACTCTATGAGACAGAGGGAAAATCTGCTTTTTTTTTTTTTTTTTTTTTTTTGCAGATAAACAATCTANTCCACCACAGTGCTGCACTCAGGAAGCCTCCTTTCCCCAAGGAATGGCATCCTCAGTCTGAGCGAAGCCAGCTTCTCGGAAGGTGGAAATTCCAGCTAAATCTTTTACGGCAGTGAACCATTGGGATCTGCTCAATCCCACATGGATTCTCTAGTAGCTCATAAGGGGCAAACTCATTTCGCAAGCTATCCCTCAGAGCAAAGGTAGGTTTGTGACCTTTACTTGTCTGCCAGTCACTTACAAACTTGTTAGAATTTCACCTTCCTGATGTCATTAACTCTGCATCAGGTTTACCAGAAACTGTTTAGAATCAAGGAAGAAATTGCTAAAAGTTAGGGGAAGGCATAAAGTAGTCATATACACAAATATACAGAAAGGTTTCATAAGTCTTGTTATAAACATGAAGGTTCTTGCTTTCCCTTTACAATATGAATTAATTTCCCCTTGCAAATCCATCTGAGAGCCTAACCATGGACCTCTAAAGCAAAGCATTGTTCAGGTTTGAGGAGGATGCTCTCCTCTCCTGCTTCCCCAATATTACAAAGCCTTGTTTCTGGAGGTAGGGACAGAAGGAGGTAAGGAGCAGAAGGAAATGGCCTCAGGTAGATCCATACTAAGAGAAAGAACCAGGCGTGACTCAGACTGGAGCATGGTCTTGGCACTGTTTTGGGGTGTGCCCATGCCTGATTATGGATTAAACATCGGTCAAGGACTGTCCCCAGAGATCTGGCCAACTTTTCCTTGGGGAAATGGTATTTAGTTGAACAAAATTGATCTGTATTATGCCAGCAGGCCACAGGGTCTGGCACAGATGCATCTGAAGGACGCAGTGACAAAACTCAGGAACCTTCTGGCTCACTGTGAAAAGATGGAAAGGGAAATGTCTGGGGAAGGGAGTGCTGTATGGGTTTGTAGCCTCCTCAGACAGTGCACAGCATGTGAGAAGCTCCCATCCCAGAGCAAGGCAGGTAATGCCAGCCTTAGGAAGCATCTTGCTGAACAGGCCTACCCATGCTAGATGCCAGAAATGTCTTGTGTGTCCCTGATACCAGCTCTTGTTGAAGTGCCACTTACTTTAGCAAGGGGAGCCCCTACAGACTCCACTGACTATGTGGCATTTGCCTAAGCATAAGCTCTTCATGCCATTTGAGACTCCCTGTGTTAACCAGGCTCATCCCCATGGGACCAGCAGACATGACATTGGATCCACTGGTGATCTGAGCCCTTAAGAAATAAAGGCTGAAGGCAAGTGGGATATTTCTAGGCAACTCAAATGACAAAGATATTTAATTCACATGGAGACGCTTGTAAGTGGACACCTAAATTCAGGTGCCTTGATCAGTGAGGTGAGTCCTATCCCTCCTTTAGAGAATAGGAATAGCCACCCTCATTTAGAGGTGGCTGTTAGCAAGTAATTCGAACTCTCTCCAGAATAACACAAGAATGGCCACATTGCCTCAACTGACAGACCATTTACCCCGGTATCATGTCTACAGCCATGAACAGCAGAGGTAAATACAAGAACAGCGAATATTAGAGTGGCCATTCTCTAATTTTAACTCCTCAACTGAAGTGGTTTATGAGACTCAGTATCCCATTATACGTCCTGAAGCCTTAATAAACTAACTTTTCCTCCTTGCAGTCATTGCTCTCAGGATTTGCAATAAAGGCTACCAACAGTCTTTTTTTCCACAGCATCTTAAAAAGCATGTGCATTGAGTCCCTTATCCACTCTGCACCAGCACAGGTATTGCAAGGTCAGTGCTGTCACCTCTCTGTAGGAACATGGTGATGATCACACTTTGTGATGACAATTAGTTGTCTTCTTCCACTTCTCTCTTGACTGCACCACTGTGATGAAGCCACAGCATTTCTATTCTGGTTGCAACTTTGCAACTGAATTCATATAGTCACCAGGTGTCCAAAAGCTGTCCATCTCATGTTCTTCAAGGTCTTTTTCTCCATCAAGATGCACATGCCTGGAATCCCTGCCACTTGGCTCCGGTCACAGGAAGGACATAAACTGTGCTCCCTGTATTTTTTTTCAAAGGTAAATGAAGATAAACAAATTAATAAACAGTGGCAGCTGGTGAGCTGCCTTCATCCAGATGATGCAGTTATGTCTGTGAATTATTAAAAACAAAACAAAAGAAAACACGAAGAGCATCAATGAAGCAATCCCATACAGAGGGAAAAAAAAAAAACAAAGGAAGGCAAATCTTTGGTTTTCATTTGGGGGAAGCCACCACTCAGATTGATAGCACTTTAAATTGGGTTGGTCATGGATGAAGAAGAATTCTAAGCAGGATCAATTTGTTGTCTTCCTCTGAAAGACAGCCTCTGTTCCTAGAACAACTTGTCTGATGAAGAAGAAAAATAAACTCAGCATTAGAAGTCTTCCTATGAATAAGATACTGAGGAAGAGATGGGCTTGGGAATTTGGGTTCAGGTGCAAGGTTTGCATCTTCTTATTTTATTGTGGGACATGGACCACTCCACTTTTTTTTTTATTATGCCTGTACAGGACCTAGTATAATGGAGGGCCAAAAAATGGCTTTACCTGTAAAATACAGACAAAACAGTGAGTTTGCTTAATTATGACATTTCTTTACAAGGTGGTGGTAGTCTGATTCACATCAGCTGTCTCTGACCATCACCATTTTGTCTGTGGTGGATTCCTCTAACAGGGGGAGGAACTGAGAATCAAATCAGACTGCATTGCAGCAGGCTTATATACCACTGCTTTTTTTTGTGGTTAAGAGAAAATGCACTGCAATAGCCATCATTAAAATTAGTATGATTAATCTAATTGTTATCATCTTTCTCTCAGAGGGCTCCCAAAACATTTGAAAAAGCTGTCATCAAAAACTTATTCTGGTTTCTGCTGGCGTGAATCAGGACGTGACTGCTTTGTTATTTCTAGTTGTGTATCCATGTAATGAGAACAGCCCTAAATGTTGGGAAGTACAGTAATAGCTTCACTGTTCAGACTGTTTTTAGCTTTGTTTCTCACTAAAACAAGGATTGATTTCCTTTTTAAAACACCAAGGTCAAAGGACACTTTTTATTTGCCAATACATTTATGGGAGAAGGTGGAAAGAAATTTGTCCAGTGTTGTAGGAGTTTTAAAGGACTTACAATATAAGTCCTTTACACACTACAGGAGAAACTGGACTGACTCTAATTTTATGCCAGCCTAACTATTAGTCAAATTTTCTGATGGGGAGGTAACAGGGCAGATTTTTCTGGCTCATCTCCATGTGAGGGTTCCTGAATATTGGAGAGGTTGGCTGGTCATGTAGTGACTGTGGTAGCCCAAGATTTGGATTTAGATCCTTTTCGTACCAATGCTGTCTGTGGGACTTGGCTGTATTTTGTGTTGGTTCCCTTGGGATGGATTTTTCTCAGAGGATGAATGTATTACAGATGGGCTGTGGCATGACAGAAGGCTTAAAAATGCAGACAAACTATCTGTCAGAGGCAAATTCAGTTTCAGTCTGAAATGTTGTTTGTAAAACTTCAAAAAGTTGTCTCAAGAGAAAAAGAAATAATTTCACTCAGAAAGATTGTAATCACTACCCCCAGTCTACCCAGTTTCTCATTGCAGAGGTTGTGCTGGGCAGCGAATGAAAGCCAACATCCAGTTGGGACCTCTCAGGCCCTTTTCCCCATCATTCCCTTGTCATCTAGGAGGGTCATTTAAATCTGACATGACTTCTCAGAGAATTATCTCATCATTACCAAAAATCCTATTTGCTAGATGGGGCTGCCTCAGGAATAGGCCCCTGTGGACTATTTCCCCATCTCTGGCTCTTACATGTATCTTCTCTTAATGACAAGCGCTCCATTTGTAGCTTGCTTTCACATCAGCCTGATGGATGCCACGTGCAAATTGATTGCCAGCTGGGGTCACATCATCCTCTTTCCCACCAAACGAGAGGATCATGCTATTTTCCAGATGGCATTCAGGGTTGCTCTTCTTCCCTCTGATGTTGGACATTTGGGTCGCCCTTAAATTTTGACAGGTCTGGACTGGTGTACTAGGTCCTGAGTGACCAGTACCTCTATTTGGCTAATTCTGCACCTCTGCAATGTGCTGCCAAAACCTGATTTATAATTACAGGCTACATCTTTATTACCAGATGCAATGCCCTGGCACTGTTCTCCTCTACTACAGCTACTGGTGTAGCATGGCTTGCACTGACAGGGTTGAGCTCTCTTTTCCCTAATAATGACAAAAACAGGGCTCGGTGGAGACCTTATTGGTCTCTACAACTACGTGAAAGGAGGCTGTAGCAAGGGTCTCTTCTCCCAAGTAACAAGTGATAGGATAAGAGGAAATGGCCTCAAGTTGTGCCAGGGGATGGGCTTTAGGAAAAATTTCTATACCAAAAACATTGTCAAGCATTGGAATGGGTTGCCCAGGGAAGTGGCAGAGTCACCATCCCTGGACGTATTTAAAAGACATGCATAAATGGTGCTGAGGGATGTGGTTTAGTGGTGATTTTATCAGAGTTAGGTTGATGGTCGGACTCAATGATCTTAAAGGTTTCTCCCAACCTAGATGATTATATGAAAACAACTGACTGAGAATGATCCTGTACTATCCCTTGAATACCTACCTTTTTTTATATCTAGGAGCGGAGTATTTGTCATGAGCCAAAAATCAGACATCATGCCAAAAATTAAACTATGGGGACAACCAAAGGACAGGGCTGTGGTCCATTCCCAAAAAAATAGAGCCAGACACATTTCCGTAGTTGTTGAAAAGCTCATGAATGGTGTGGTGGGAGTGGAACTCACAATAAGGCATCTGAGATTAGGCTCAGTGCCAGAAACTACATCCAGTCAGGGAAGAGATCACTGCTGGACATCTTCTTACCAATGTGAGGATGTGTACATGCTGTGGTTGTTGTTCTGGCCACAGGCTGGACGTGCACAGGCTTGCTTTAGATTAACCCATTACTCCAGTCACAGCAGCATAGGATATCTGTTTTGCAATTTATGCCGAGTTTCATATTGTTGAAGATAGGTTGCTACTTAGTAGTTTAAAGAACACAGGAAAATCAGGCTCATGGGGTGGAAAATACCTGCATTCTTGCATTGGGATCTGTAGCAGCACAGGAGGGGGTGGAGGCACGTACATGTCATGTCTACAAGTGTGCAGGCTCTCTAATTAACTCTTTTGAGGGTCCCTGAGAGACACAAAATCCCCCTACAATAATGGAAGTTATTCAATATTTAATTGGACACTAATAATTAAAATATACCTTCTTTCAGCCCAAACCTACTGAGTTCACAGTAGTTGCCATCTTAATTATCAAGCTACACTGATTGCTTCATTTTCATAGTCCTTGCTTTGTGAAAGGCAGCAACAATGGTGTGAAACATGGCAACATTGTACAATTCATGGGAAAAGATGCTTTTGCAGCTCATGGGAATGGGCATCCATCACTACTTAGGCTTTTTCTCTGACTTTCTCAGCCTGGTTCTCTCCACCTTGTATCTAAGGAATAACTGATGTGAAAGATCAGGGAGCCCTTTGTGGGGTCCCACAGAGAGAAGAGCAGCCAGATCTTCTGCTGGTGTAACTTTTACCCAACAAACTAACAACTTAGGAACATGGACAGAGGTTTTCTTGTTGATGTTTGGTTGGTTGCATGGTTTTGTTTTGTTTTGTTTTGTTTCATTTTAGCAGTGATTGGAGAGATTTTTATACATCATTTTTAGACTGACATTTGTAAAGAACCCATTTTCAGACCTGAGATATTAGAACAGAGAACTGAAGAAATTAAATGCTATTCCTTAGGCAGAAGTTAAACAGGGAGATTTTTTGCCCAGGTCTTGGTAAGAGCACTTAGGGGAGGACTGAAACATCTAGAAGGAGGGAACACAATGGCTCAAGACGTGAAAACTCGGTGCCTGGATGTTCTTGCAGAATCAGTGAGAACTGGACTAGCCTTGTAGATGTTTGCCTGAAAAAGCTGGAATGGTGTGCTAATTATTATTATTAGTAGTAGTAGTAGTAGCAGTATCATCGTCGTCATCATTATCAACAACCAACTTGAAATTAATGTAACTTTTAGCTAGAGGAAAACCAAGCAAATATGCTGGTCCACTGTTTCAATGGTGAAACCAGAGATAAGTAACAGGAGAATTCGTTGCACCCTAAAAGATAGGGTCTTTAATCTGACCAAACCTGAGGGATTATTTCCCCACCTTCCTTTCTACCAATGTTATCTTAGTGCAAAGGTTACAAGAGCTTTTAAACTGGCAGTATTATTGCCTGGAAAGACACAAACAAGTTTACAGCCTAGGAAATAGAGGTGTCATGTGCTCAACTTCTCAAAGGCTCTGCCCAGCATGCTATCTCTCCAGAAGCTGATTTTTATGGACTTTTCCTCAACCCCAACAGAGAGTTTGATCTGTCCCTGCTTTGCCATAACCTTGCTGCAAAGTTTAGGGCCAGGCTAAGCAGAGACTTAACTCCTTCCTCCCAGGAGATTCTCTGACCCTTCTTACAAGCCCCTTAGGCTACCTTCATTCAGTCTGTTCTGTGTGCTGCTGGTTTTCATCAACTCTTCAAAGCCAGGAGCTGTGCAAATTGCCCTGTAAAACTGGCAGGGGGATAGCAACTGGGGAGCTAACACTTTAGATGTATTTTTTTAATCTAATCTGTCCTTGAAAGTTTGCAGCCTCTGTCCCCAAATCACCAGGGAATGAGCCTTGATATAGCCCGAAATCATCACTGTGCTCTTCGATGGCCACTGGAGAGAAACAGGGAATTGTCACAGAACTGGGCTGTTGAGGATGTGTTTTCCCTCTTTTCTTTTCTTCTCCTTTTCTTTTCTTCTCCTTTTCTTTTCTTTTCTTTTCTTTTCTTTTCTTTTCTTTTCTTTTCTTTTCTTTTCTTTTCTTTTCTTTTCTTTTCTTTTCTTTTCTTTTCTTTTCTTTTTCTTGGCAAGGACACCAATGATCACTAAAGGTTTCTGTTCTATTTCTGTATATTTATGCAATATATTATATATCTGTATGTTTATGCAGAGACCCCTGCTTTGCATCTGCTGCACTGTTGGTCCGATGATCTTTCAAAGAGTTGCCTCATCAGGTCATGTCAAATTATCTTGGCCTTGCCTAGAAAGGAATAAAGGATGATTTTGATAGGAGTCTTCAGAAGGAACTGGATAGATCAACCAACTTGGCTTTATATCTTCCTACTTACCATAAGGCAAGACAAGACTATCGTAACTGATGGGGACAAACCAAATGACACCATTCAGTTGGACAGTTACTGTCATAAACCTTCCTCTTAGATCCTCCAGCTTTGAGAAACAGTCCTTTTCCATTCTGCAAGAGTCCACACAGCTGCCACTTTTCTCCCTTACATGCACCCTTCTTGGTGGGTGAAGCTTTGAACGGTTCTTGTCCTGTTTTTTCGGCATTTTTACCTTAACTCTTAGTTAAAAATCAGCTCAAGCTGACCATCTGCCAAGATTCATGAATGCAGCCTGCTTTGAGTATTTAATGCACACAGGGGCAGCTTTGCAGAGAGAGACTTTGGGAACAACCTAAGTTAATTTGAGAAGGGAAAAATCTACTTTCTAATTTCTTCCCTTCCTTCCCCTTTCCATTTGCCCTTGACTCACTCAGCTCCTCCGTCACCAGTCTGCTGTCTGGCCAGGGCATGCTGCCAGGAATCCCTTGCCAGCCTTGAATAATAAATACCAGCTAAGTGATGGACTAATGCCAGGGTGAACTGCTCAGAAATATTCCCTCTAGGTCTCAGATCAATAACACTTAGCTCTTGTTCTGTGATTGAAGACAGGCAAAAAACCACATCATCTCCCCAGGAGCACAGGCGGAGCCTGTAAAGATACCATTTACCACCCCCCCGCTCCCCCTTCCAAGTCCCCAGACATTCACATGTGTTTTAAAGAGCAGAGCTCAGGTGTGTGCATTCTGCCTAGAAATACTTAGTTAGGACACAGTATCAGCCAGAAGATGGCTGACACTGGGGGCTGGGTTTTGGAGGGAAAGGCATAAAAGTTCAGCCTGGAGAACAGAAGGCTCCGGAGAGACCTTACAGTGGCCTTCTAGTACCTGAAGGGGCTACAGGAGAGATGGGGGAAGACTCTTTATCAGGGAGTGGAGCGATAGGATGAGAGTTAATAGTTTTAAACTGAAAGAGAAAAGATTTAGGTTAGATAATAGGAAGAGATTCTTCCCTGTGAGGGTGGTGAGACACTGGCCCAAGTTGCCCAGAGAAGTTGTGGCTGCCCCAGGCTGGATGGGACTTTGAGCAACCTGGTCTTGTAGGAGGTGTCCCTGCCCATAGCAGGGGAGTTGGAACTCCCTGGTGATCTCTAGGGTCCCTTCCAACTCTAACCATTCTATATCAGAGGAAAAATACCAATGTGCCAAAGTGGGGAACTTACCTTCATCAACAGGATCAGGGCATCAGACTGGTAGAGGTGCATGTGATGAGCCCTTTGGATGCACCTAAAACTTCCAGGGATACAGTCAGAAGGTAACAGGACCGGAGAGGAAAGCGCCCCTTTTGTTCGGCAACATTGATAAGAGAGGGATTTTGCTGAGTTATCAAGCAGGAGATAACCCCCACCATGCTTAGCATCATTCAGTATTTGCCATGGTCTTGGTATGTATTAAGGCATAGCTGTCCAAACTGGCTCTCTGCCAGATATAGACTTGATATGGATATATAATATTATAACAAAGTTCCCACATGAAGCTGTGTGGTTTTCCACTCTTTCACAGGTGCTGCATCTCCTTCCAACACTGGGTCCTTTCGTTGTCCTTTGGGTCTGCATTTGCTCTGCAGGCTGTGGTGAAGCCAGCATTATGTACCTCCTTGACTGACTTGGAGCATAACATGCCAAGCGGATCACTGAGAACTGCTGATTTTTAAATGGTTCAAGTTCTGGAAAATAATACATTGCTCTTCCTGACAGGTTAATTGAAAAAGTCCATGTTCCTGAGTCACTGTGAGAAGAGTGGCTGCTTGAAGCATTCAGGGTAAGAGATGGATGTTGGGCGCTGTCAGGAAGAAGGTAGCAGACAAGCCCCAAATTGGAGTTTTAAATCTCAGCCCTTCTAATTCTTTTTTTCCAGAGGGAAAGTGAAGTTCTGTTCCCTTCCCACAATCTTGGGAAGACCTGTTCTTCACAAAGAAGATAAATCTGCAGACACTGGAATGTTGAGAACATGGTTATCAGTCACAGACAAGCAAGCTAAGGTGTTTTAAAAGGTGAAGCTACAAATTTTTTCTTCAGATATGCTAACTCAGTTGCTCCTGTTCACTCCAACAAGTACCAAATTACTTGCGCTACATAAAACCCAAAGATTTGGGGTCAGAAGTCCCATGATGCTGGGTGCTCTGTAAATATGAATAGGATAATCCATGGACCAGCTAGATCATCACCAACATGCAGTACCTGATGGGAAAGCCGATCTTTTTTGTGAAGCTGTTTTCCATTGTCTATAATATTCTTTTCTCTTTTGGAATCATAGAATGGTTTCGGTTNCCTTTACTGGGACAGAGCATTTTGCTGTATTCTACTGCAAACCTCATGCCCTGGCACTCTCTGATGATTAGGAAGTCTGACGACCAATGATGGGACAAGGGGCAATGGGTGCAAGCTGGAACATAGGAGGTTCCACTTAAATCTGAGAAAAAACTTCTTCATGGAGAGGGTGACGGAACACTGGAACGGTCTGCCCAGAGAGGTCGTGGAGTGTCCTTCTCTGGAGATATTCAAAACCTGCCTGGACGTGTTCCTGTGTGACCTGATCTATGTGTTCCTGCTCTGGCAGGGGGATTAGACTAGATGATCTTTCAAGATCCTTTCCAATCCCTGAGATTCTTTTATTCTGTGTCTATACACCAGTACCAACCCCTGGCTGGGGACAGAACTATACCCTTGTACTTCCAATTCGGTGAAGATGTGTGTTGTATTCCCCACACAGCTGAAATGGATCTCAGGCATAAGTAGTGAAGGAGTACTGTCCACTCATTTCCCTTGGTCCACTTAATAATATATTCCTCATCTAACCTTTCTCATTTAAGAGTTCTTCCAAAACGCTTTGAGTATTGTAGAGCACCAACATAAAAGAGAACTTTAACTGAAGTCCTTGGCTAACAAGTAGGCCAGCCGTGTTTCTGTGCAGCAGGGACACAGAGCTGGGGACAGAAGTTCTGGTAAAAAGAGTGTCCAGTGTCTCTCCATGTCCATATCCACAGGGACTTGAGAGAAACAGTCTCCCAATGGGATGTAGAAGCAACAAGGTCTTATACACAATAGAAACACAGAGCATGTGGGAAAAAAGGCCAACAGTGAAGTTAGGTGGGCCAAGGTGTCATCCCAGCATGCTGAGCTGTCATCTTCTCCAAAGCCCCAACTTCTCAATAACATGGCTGGCATTTTCACAATGCCAAGCAGATACTGCTGGAGGTGCAAAACAAGTTGTGCCCCCTCCATGTCCCCCCCAGTCCCTAACAACATCAGAAAGAGGATATTTGGCTCATATGGGTTTTGGCAAAATGCAAATTATTGAGGCAAGTCAAAAGTGCATTGTCGTCTATAGCTGCTATGGCCAGGAAAGCAGCAGTCACGTAGCAAATAAACAAGTGGCTTTCTCATCCACCTGTGGAGGAACATTTTCTTGCCCATACTAGAGGTGAGTAAGTGTAATTCCCTGCATTTATCTTTGTCTACACCTCTGCCTGGGGAAGATGTTTTGTATTAGGATGTCTTGTATTAAAAAAAACCCACCCTGGATGAATTCCTCTTTGGTGTGGTATCCTCACAGCCTGCAGATTAGGAGTACCACAGAGAAAGGAATTGTCTGAGGAGAAAAGTGGGACTCACATAAAACTGGAAATAGACCTTATTTTATTAAAACCTAGCAGGACACACTTTAATTTGTTCCGCTCGTTTCAGACCTTTCCAAATGCCTTTACCTGAAATGGCAGCACATGCAGTATTGTTCCTGAAAAGCCTCTCCTACTGCAATGTTTCAGCTCTTAGCTGAGGTGGCCACACAGGAGGTGAGGGTATAGACAGGAATAGCCTCTTCTTGTTGGAAGGGACTTACTTTTGACCTTGTCTTCAGGCTGAGGTAACTCCTCTGCACACGTAACCTGTCCAAGTGATTTACACCTGTATGTCTTACCTTGGAGATGTCACCTCAGGGCCTGCTCCTCACCAGGCACGGGGAGAAGAGAGACACAGGAGAAAATGTGAGCTTTATTTATTTAACACATAGAAGCAAGGACAGGGATTATAAGGATTTAAGATGCAACAAAAGGTGAATGCTAAATTGACACATTGATTGACTTAGAATAGAAGTTGTCCGGGGAGGATTAGCAATGCAAGGACATCAGCACCACAGGAAAGGAAACAGGATGGCAACAGGTAGATCCAGTGTCTTGCAAAGGATTTGCAGCCTGGCACAGAAATAGGCTGTTTCTAGTAGCTAATGGAGTGCGACGGTGTCAGTGTGGGGACAGGATGGATCACATGTACCGGGGGTTTGCATGGAGGAATCTGCATGGGAAATAAGTGACAAGGGGTCAGGGGGGAGAGAGGGCCATGGTGTATGTGTAAGACACAAGAAGCGGTTAAGGTTTGAATCTCTGCCACATGATATAAATCAGAAAGCCATGGGAGGTCTGGGTCAGAGAGAAGCTACAGAGAGAGATGTTTGCAGGATACTGGGGCATGGGCTTCTTCTCTTTTTGCTGGATTTCAATTCTTCTTGCCAAGGCTATCTGCTTTGGTAACTTTTCCAGGCCAGACTGAGAACTGTGGAGGCCAGAATCTCCCTTCCATGGCGGGCGCCACTTCTACTGACCTTAAGGTCCAAGGAAGAGGTATCATGTCTGGCTTCTTCCATAACCAAGAATCCCCTCTTGTTTGTTCCTTTCCCTGGGACCTTGTGATCATTAGGGTTGTGGTTTGTGGGTCAAAGAAACACATCAATGGGAAGGACATAATGCACTGTGTATCTAGAGAGGCAGCTTTGTCTAACTCTGTACCAGCTGCCTGCAAGCCTTGATCCCAAATAACGCAGAAGAGATCCCTGTAGTGCTTTATAGGCTGAAACCTGGGACCTGCTGTACAAGGATAAGAAAAAAGGAGCAGCATCATCATTCTGTGTGCAGTGGAGAAGAATCTCTCTGTTTATTGATCTGAATTGTCTTGTGTGGGGCAGTTTGCTGGGCATAAACTGTCTTCATGTTCTGGTAAATACACAAATGTCTCCTCAAAAATTAGTGCAGAATGAGCTATTGCTACCTGCCACGTTGTTTTTGAACTGCCTACATAGTTAATGAGGGTGCATTTTGCTGTTCAGTCACGACAAGGCACCCAGTGGATAAAACATTTAAATCCTTTCACTTCCATCTCCCTACATCCTTCCCTCCATTTCCGGCCCCCCTCCCCACCCCTTTTTATGACATGTTAACAATATACAACAACATCCAAAGTTAATCCCATCCTGCCACTCCTCCACTTTCCCACTCTGCAGAAGCTGAGCTGGACTTGTTTCCTCTGAGCTGTTGTGGGTTTTTTTGGTTTTTTTTTTTTTTTTTTTTTTTCTTCCCCGTGTGGCTCAGCAGGAGAAAAAAAGCAGCCTCCAGTTACAGAGTGATTTGAAGGTTAACACAACGACCTTCATCGGGCTCCTAAGAGGGATAATGATCTCTCGCTCTAATCAACAATGCAGACTCTTTTTGATACCAAAATAGCAACTGTTAAGTAAAGCCGATTTTTCCTGGTTTTTTTTTTCCCCTTCTTTTTTTTTTTAATTTTTTTTATTCTTTGCCTTTTTCCTAAATCTGTGAACAGAAGCTCAGAAAGCAAATTGGGAAATAATATGATCTTGAAATGGATGCAAGACAGTCTCCAATTAGCCTGTTGATTATGCTCCAATTCAATTAGTTGGGAGCTGATGCTAAGTTTGTTACGGGGTCCCGGGGAGGAAAGGTGTTGACCCTGTTAAGATGATCACTTGTTGGAGTGGTTCCTAAGTGGTGCTGGATATGGATATGCACACAGTGCAGGATGGAGATAATGGCAGAGCTTTCCTTCCTGGTCATGCTCTTGCTGCTGCTGCTGCTGGAAGGGTACCCTCTGCAGGAGCCGGACAGTGCTGTCATCTGAAGATATTGAGGCTTAATTGCTGTTATGTCTGTGCATATCATAGATGATCTGCAATGTCAACTGCCAATGGAAAATACAGATAAGCTGCCTATAAATGATATATTTACTGACACTACGCACCTGTATGGTATAATGTACTTTATCTGTATTTTGTATTGGTAGTGTTGTATTTTCTAATGGCAATGGCCATTAAAGTAACACAAACTCATCCCTACAAATGCACAACATTATTTTACAGTGCTATGATATATCCTTTTAAATAATAACAATTATTTTCTTTGCATAATATGCATGGAACAGTTGTTTTGTTTCTTCAAAGCAGTAGACCTTGCAGTTGGAGGCTCTTCCTAAATAAGCATTATCCTTAGAATCATAGAATCATTCAGGTTGGAAAAGACTCTTGGGAACATCGAGTCCAACCATCTGCCCTACTCTACAAGGTTCTCCCCTACACCAGATCCCCCAACACCACATCTAAATTACTCTGAAACACTTTCAGGGAATGGCGACTCCACGACCTCCCTGGGCAGCCTATTTCAATGTCCGATTACTCTTTCTGTGAAAAATTCTTTCCTAATGTTCAGTCTAAACCTACCCTGTTGCAGCTTGATGTTATTCCCTTTTGTTCTATCGCTAATTACCTGTGAGCAGAGACCAGCCCCAACCTCTCTACAGTGTCCTTTCAAGGACAAGAATTAGCAAGAATAGGTTATTCCAGAAAGACCGTTACACCATGTCACTTGCAAAAGAAAACGGAGAGCACTAATGCTGTGTGGTGTCTTCTGATCCCAATATGCTTTGCAGTAATATTAAGTGAAAACTCATCAGAAGTCTGTGCGAGGGTCACTTTTTTTCTTTTTCTTTTTCTTATTTTTTTCCCAGTTTCCCTGATTTGACCACAAAAAGATAAGAAAAGTAAAATTCTGTACCACTTGGAGCAGGCTGGATGCTGTAAGGAGTGGTTTGTTCATATTTGGGGATATTGCTCACACTCAAAACCCAGGCTACAAAAAAAATCACATACTCACAGGCTTAGTGGATAGCATCTGGAAGGGAATAAAGGAAGCACTTAAGAATGCATTCTGGACTGAATTTGCACAACCCACATTCACAGTTCTAGTGCGAACAGCGCATGCACCCAATGTGTTGTCTGCTTAAGGTGAAATCTAGGGCTCAGTCTGCTCAATATTCACATTTTCATGTCTTCCTGAGATGTGCTGAATGGGGGGTTCTTCTCCAGAATATCTTTACTCCTGGGTCACTGCAATGTCTGACTAGAGGAGCAGTGTTGGGAGCACTAGAGTCTGATGTACTGTCTTTTTGTCTTAGAAAATGTATGTAAAAATGTATTAAAATTACTTGGGGAAAAAAGTCACAGCAATTTTCTGCCTGGACAATGCACTGAGGTAGAGGAAATTTGGATTGAGGTTTCTTGGCCATTTTGGTTCAGGGTGTGCAACAGGCCATCTTTGCAGCTGCTGGTGAGTAAGTCTGGGCACAGTCCTTGATGCTTTCAATAGCAGGTGGTTCCCAGCACATGCCATTACAATTGATTTTGTACAGACATGGGTTCCATCATCTCCTCACCTGGTGGACTCCACCCCTCTGTCGTTCCCACCTTCACTTCATAGTGATCTCCTTCTGGTACAATGACACGTCTTAGGGTGTTGCCTAACACATACTCCACCACACTGAAAAGTGCGGGTGCTGGAATGTTTTAAACCCAATACAATGTAATTTTCATTAATGAAGGAGCTTATATAGGAGAAATGTGGGGAAAATAATTGGTCTTCTGCTGGAGTGAGTTTTTGTAGGTCCAGTGGAGTTGGAAGTGCTTTACACCTGCTTTACTGCTTTACACCATTTGAGTTGTCCCTGAAGTAGCAAGTGTCTTGGCATGTCTGGTGTGGAGGGATGGTTGTGGAGAGCTGGTTGGAGGATGATGGTCCCCTGAACCAGGGGATAACATGGAAGACAAGGCAGAGCTACCTGTACTATACATGTGAGGAATTTGTGGTCACTATCAGATAAGGGCTGAATGATACATGGTGATTTTAAATGTTTAATATTCCTTCGCTGTTCAAGGGCATTTTACATTTGGATAAAAGGAGCCATAAATCTCTTCTGGCAAATGAAGCTCTGTTCTACCACTCTTACTCTCTCCTCTCTTCCCCCCTCCCTTTTTTTTATTGAGATCTCACCTGGAAAAGAAGAAAAAACAGATGAAGAAATGATGAATCGTAACAGCTGAAGAACAGCCCAGATAAGGCCCAATTTGCATTTTTCTGCAATAATTCGCTTCTCTGGATGCTTTCAAATTGCCTTTAGAACCACATTAATTCTGTCTCCACAAACTCCAGCACAGAGAGTAACCATGAGAATGACAATTCAAGTGGCAGCTTCTGTTTGGCTTTTCTTGGCCTTGAATGGCATCTAGAGTACAGTGTCCTAGATTTGAGAGGGCACTTTGGTGGCTTTATCATACAGTCTTTGTCCATTCCAGGATGTAAAGCCTATGGTCTGAAAGAGGCTGATTTGCTCAGCCTGGTCCAGATTAAGCTCTGGAACATCATCTTTTCTTGTGATGTACCAACTGTGATGCATGTGTCAGGAGACAACTGTTGTCTTGTAAGAGCTCAGTCACCACAGTCAATAAAGAAAACAGCCTAAAGAAAACCAGTATTGTATTCCCTGCCTATGATTACTGGGATGATTATGCACTGTAATTTTTTAAGCACCAATCGTTACAAAGGAGGGCACGGCTATGCTGCATCAAGCCACTCATGAACTCATTCTTCAATGTGCTACAGCCTAAAGTGAGCCAGGTTACTTTAAAAAACTTCAAAAGAACATTTCTGCTAATCCAGTTCATACCAAGTACAGTGTGTTAGGAAGCAATCACATGAGCACTTGAGCTGATCTACAGGAAGAGGAAGAAAAAGAAAGGTGATAAAGAGCTGCAGGTGCATATGGGAGCAGTAACCACTTCAGGAGGTACAGCTGGAGCCAGAGTTGTATCCTGGTCATTGCACAGCTGTAATAACAAGGCTAAAATCTGACAGGGATCTGTTGCGATTTTTGGTGGTGGTGGATGAAGCAGAAGTTGTTTGAGAGTTCGTTCTAACCATAGATTTCAGCCTATTTGATCCAAGTTCTACAGCAACAGTACTGCTTCAGTTTAAAAGTTTTCATCATGGAAACAAAGTAAAAAAAATCCTACTGCATAATCTCTACATTTGTATATGTTCTCGACAGGAGATTTTGGAAGGCAAAATATCTCATTTCTGACCTCTTCAAGACACAGCCAAAAATGTTCACTGTGATTTCCCCCCTCATCCTAATAACTTACTGTGGATGCTCCAGGTAAGAGCCTACAGCAAATAAATATCTACAAGGAGACACTCTTTAAGCTGAAGGCATATCTATCTCTACATGGTCTGAAAGAAGGTAGGATCAAACTCTAGCACAATGCTTGCTATAATATCTTGTCCATGAAATGCAATTCTGTGTTCTGGGGGAATGGAAGATCCCCAACAACCTTCATGACGGATAAGTGAAACTAATACCAGATTCTGACCTCTCTTTTGTGCCAGGAGAAAAATGCTCATGGCATCAGAAACTGATGCTCATAAGAGGTGCTGAGCTTAGAAGGGTGAGAAACAACTTAAGAAATAGAGTAGCTATTCCCTTATTTCAGCATTAATATCAAAAGGAGACTTTTCAAGGGAAATGCTTCTCTTCCAGAGCAACTTCTTCTAATATTGACAAGAGATCTTTGTCTGTTGACCCTGGTGGTGATCACTTGAAATCTGAATTCCATAGATCAGTGAAAAATATTGAGAGAGCAGCTGGGGGACCTTTCAGACTGGAGAACAGAATATGTCATCATGAGAACAGAGCAGTGGCTGTCCCTTCTGTAAGGAGAGTGAACAAGAAGAGAACAGTGCCCTGTGGCTAGTGTCACTGGGAATAACATTAGATAGATACTCTGGGGACACCTTTGTGCTGGCATTTGCAGCCCAACTAATGTGCTTTTAGCCATTGATAGTGAAAGATGACAGGCTTTGAGCTGACATGACACAGAGGTGGATCAGGATGTCTCTGGGTTTTCAGTGCCCTGAGATGGTTATCCCTCTGATCACAAGTGTCCTGTGGCCAAGTGTTCATGCCTGACCTGCCTGAGCTCAGTGCTGGGGACACCCCACATGGCCAAGGACTGCCAACCCAAGCAGGGACTCCCCAGCAAAGACCAGCCCATTGTGTGCCCTGGCTGGGTGCTGGACACCCCACTGGTTCCGCACACCAAGGAAAGGGGAGAAGGTGGTGGGGAGAAGGGAATGAAGATTCCAAGAGGCCCAAGAATGAGGAGGAAGAAACTCCAACATGAACATCACCGTCCTGACATAGAGAACCTCAGGTTGGTGATGACTTGTAATCCTCTGCCACCCTGTCCAACCTGATGAAAAGAAACGAGTTGCCAGCCCTGGGACAAAGAGGAACACTGTCTGGGTGAGTGACACACCAGAGGTAGGGGATGGATACTGGGAAGGTGAGAATGTTTCTATATCGCAGTTTTAGCTGCATCATTATTGAAACTTTATTGTACTAATTTGATAATTTGTACTATTAGGCTGTTAAAAAAACCGTACTAATTAAGAGTAAAATTTAGGTTCATATGTATCGTCTTCCCTTTGTCCCATAACAGGATTTTGACTGATTTGCTATGCTTTTATCACTGTTGGAGAGAAATGTGCCTTGCTGGTGTACACGGCATCTTGTTTATGAGAGGGACATCTAAACCAGGGCAGACAAATCTCACTCCAAAAGTACCTCTTTATCTCTGCTGATTATAAAGAACATCAAGACAGCTGGCTCAGAGGGTAATGTTTGCACTCAGATGGTAAAAGTTAGGAGAGATAAATCCCTGGCTGGGTGAATGAATTTTCACTTTGACTTCAAGAAAGATGTGAAGAACACTTTGGGAAAACTTTCCTAATGGAAGTGTCATTAAACTCAGCATGTTGGAGTGTAGATAGTCCCTGTACTTCATTGTTCTCTTGAACTTAAGCATGATAGAAAATATTTAAGTCCGTTTTAGGAGCCTCTGTTGGCAGTCTGAAAATGGCCACCCATGTTTCTAGCAAGGAGAAACAAGCTGGAGAGAGATTTGGAGATTAAATTTCTTGGAGTGAAGAAGTAAAACCAGATCCATCTGTCATGTCCCTGATGGAGTAGTTTAATAACACCATTTGCATGCTTCTTTGGAAATACCTTATTTTCTAAGTGAGGAGGGTGCCCTCTTCACCAGACACATCACACCATCATGGCTGATGGCAAAGAGTCTTTGATGTAAAGCCAGACCATACAGGGAAAGTGCATTCAAGGATTCTTTAGCTGAGGGAGAAGCTGCTTTGGGGTTTTTTGTTTTCTTTAAAGGACACCTGTGGCTTGGGACCAGAAGGTGGGATGTTATTTCTGACCCCATTACCATGGAGTTGTGTGATACGGGGCAAACCTCTGCATGTGGCTCCACATCAGGGCTATTCCTCTACTCAGTGGAGACAGAGAGGGCATTGTCCCGTCCTAAGAGAAGTCACTAAGAGCAAGGTGTTAATTACCCTGGAGAGGGAGTGTCTGTTTATCTATATGTCCTACAATGGGGATATTGCTGACTTTCTTAAGCTGCATACCTTGTTTTTAGGTAGCTAGATGACTGTCCAACTGCATCTCTAGGCCACTGCCAGCACTGTTGCACCACAGATTACTGGTGCGGGAGTGATTGATAAAGAACTCCGCAGGTTAATAACGACACCACAGAGCCAATGCAGCAGACAGTCTATATAACAGTCTATATAGACAGTCTAAATAACCAAAGACCCTGGAAACTATTATGAAATACGTCTTTACAAAGTAAAAGAAGGTATCTAAAATAACAGATGATAAAGAGAATGGATGTATCTGTTATTCTGAGTATTACAGAGAAGTCTAAGCCTCTTCCCAAATGAGACCAGCAACGGTGAAGTGAGAAAGTAAATTCTGAGGTTGGTAACTAACTTGAGGAATTAACTTGTGGAATATGCTGCCACAGTATGTCATGAAGACCATGAATTTAGGTCTTGAAGGAGGACTAGATGGTGAAAGAGAAGGAGAGTGAGAGGTTCTTTAGGTTGGACAAGTGTAAGGGACACAACGCATTGTGACTCCAACAGAGGATGAAGGAGAAACTTTTTTGGTTGGGAAGTTCTTTAGCCTCCAGACTGAGGAAACTAGCCTCCTTCTAGTTCTGCCTTTGAAAACTCCTGGAGGATGTAGCAATCAGAAGTAGGTATTGTTTCAGTATCAGCCACTCAGAGAAGCCTTTAGCTTGGCAAATTTTACATTCCTGAAAAATTCCTGATAGCTATTCTTTCAAAGGGTGAGCAAGAAAAGTAAGTACATTCACAAGCCAATTCAGCAGAAAGAAATCCTGCAGAATTAGCCGAAGGAGAAAAGGGAGTTACCATGACAACCACCTTCATTACCACCACCACCATCACCACCACTGACTGCTGGGTGTGAAAATTCAGAGAAGATAAGTAGTTTGGGGTACCTGGCCCTGTGTCTGCTTGGGGAGAGGGTGTCTACCTAGGAAAAGGGCCAGAAGACCTACCAGTGAACAAAGTAGTCTGCCTCAGCCAGCTCTGAGTAGCTCTTGGGAAGTGAAATGAGGTGGACAAGGTAGACTTGGGCCTGGTGAGGCGTGGGGTGTGTGTCCATGAGGCTCAATAGGGCAGTGAGGATCTGTGTATGTCCTTGTGCTGCTCTGTCCCACAAAGGATATGGAGGTTTTACCAGGAAATGTTCCTAATGGTACATCACACCGGGTGGCCTGGCGCTCATCCTCTGTGTTTGCTCCGAGTGTGTCTCACATTCATCTGGCACCCAGCACTGCGTTCCCAACAAGATGTATTAGAAGTAAAAATGCCCCAACTGCCACCACGGCCAAATGGCCATTCACTGATCACCCCAAGAGGGTCTGATGCTAAACTCTTGTCTTCTCTCTGTAAAGCTACTAGAAAGTACATAGCCTCAGTCTCTTAATGAGCTTTATCCAAAGGGATTTCAATCAAAATAATTCCCAGGGGTTAATAAATATACAGCAATACCTGCAGGGTTGAAGTAAATCATTTTCTGTGTATTGTTTGAATGTCATTGTTTTACTGCCATATAAACATATATATTAAAGGGGGGAGAATCGGCAGCTGTAAGTAATACATAAAGGTTTGTATAAAAATGAATTATGCAAATATGATCTCTATTTTCTTGTGAGTGCAATAATAAAAATGTAAAATAAATCTTAATAACCTGTCTCTGACTTAAAATGCTAAGGGGTAAAAGGGGAAGGGGGGAGGGTCAGCGCTGTTGTTTATTATTGAATTCGGTGCTGAATCCAACATGCCTAATGTTCTTGGAGAAATTGAAACATCTAATGTCAAATAAGATCTCCATGGTCTAATTCTTCATTCAGAGCCCTGGGGATAATGTATCCGACGTGACAATCCAATAAGCTTTCACATCTTCATCCATTTGTTTTCAGGGAGCCCTCACACCTCTGCTTAAAAAGTAAAAAATATCTTTAAAAAGTCATTATTTCTTACATTGTAATAAATTTCACTGGAAAAATAGGCGTAATTTAAAAAAGGGGAGGGATAAAAAATGGGGAGAGAGACTAGATGATAGATTTTCTGCAGCTTCAATATACAGGATACAGACTACCATCTATCTATCTGTCTATCTACATATCTGTCCATCTGTCTATCCACCTATCCATCTTTATTATTGCAGTGACTTGTATTCCATCCTGAATGGATGTTGTAGAGCTGCATCTTTGCTGGTGAAATTTCACATTATAGATCACTGCCTTTCTTCAGCTCTGAGGTTTTGCAGGGAGACTAAATGAAAAGAAAATGAGACAGGCCAGCATCTTCTGCCGTGGACAGTACAATCCCACCATGAAATCAGCCAAGAGATGATTTTGTCCTCTGTCTCTATGCATCCCTCAATTAGACAGGAGCATGCTGGGTAGATCCCTTGGAGGGAATAATCCTGAAGCAGGAAGGGAGCAAAAACTTGCTATAGGGGAGGAGGAAGGTGACAGAGCACTGGAGTTGTGGAGTCTCCTTCTTTGGAGATATTCAAAACCTGCCTGGATGTGTTTCTGTCAAGCCTGCTCTGGGTGACCCTGCTTTGTCAGGGAGGTTGGACTAGATCTCTGAAAGTCCCTTCCAACCCTACCATTCTGTGATTCTGTAAAGACATCAGGGGAATGGGACTAATCTGAGTTGAACATCCACTAACATCGGTATTAAAGGGTATGCAGCAGGGTCTGGATGAGACAAAGCTTTGGTGGAGGGGAATGGGAAGCAGGATGCTGGTGTAGACTCATCTAGTAACAGTAGTCTGTGATCTGCCCTGAGAGATCTGTCAGACATCTTTGAACTTTCCCAGCTGTACTTAGGATGCAGAACATGCCAGCAGAAATGTTTTTGAGAAATCTGAAAAACTCTTCTTTTCTTTGATGAGGTATTGTGGCTGGTTGATGGCAGTCACATCACAGGGTACCAATGGTAGTCTGCAAACCCAGATGAGCATGTATATTAATGACTGGTAAAAGCAGCAAATATCTGAACAGGACCTGAATCTTCCTTGGGTGTGGCATTTGGTGTTGCCCCATGGAGCTGAGATCAACCCCATCTATCTGTTTTCCCACCATGAATTTTTACCATTTTTTGTTGGTGCCATTTGCATTATTATCTGCCAGGTAGGAGTTGGACTGCAGGGTTCTGTTTTATCTGCTTTTCCTTCTAATGGAGACGATGGGAAATTAGAGGAGGACTTCTCATCTGTCATTGTGCTTTAAGGCTAAGAATATGCTCTGCTATCAGAACTGCCCCACATTAGCACATACACATCAAGGTAAACAGCAGTTGCTGGTTGCCTTTAGCCAACATGCAGATCAGTCTGTTCCTTGGCACATTAACAAAGTGTTAATTGTTCTTTTCAGATCATATTTTTCCTGCCAAATGCAGGAGCAATCCTGACACTGCCTTGCATCTTCGGCTTTGGGGCTGAGGTCAGATTCGAAGGGGGCTGTGAAACAATGAACCAGCGCTCAGCTTTCATTTGGAAACCCAAAGCTACGCAAAGCTCCAGGGTGCAGGGATGTTGCAGCAAGCTTTGAAACAAAGGTGAGGCTTACTGAGAGCTTTATTAAAAAATGAAGAAGTTGAGAATGAACCTGTGGCCTCCTGTCTGGAGTGGATCTAGCCAGGGATTTGAAATGGAGGCTTTGGATGAATTGGAAAGGAAAGGTGGTTTGTATAAGCCTAGGTCAAATAGGACAAAGTTTTCAGTAGACCTAATTTGCAGCAGAGATCCAGGAAAATTCCAGACTTTCTGAGGAGCCCTGAGTCTCAGTCTAGGGCAAATCTGTGGTCATGATCCAGGAAGACCTGATGGGTTAAAGTTCAAAGCAGCCAAAATTTCACAGAGAAACCAAGATTGGTTTCTCAGGCATTGGACAGGGTTTTGAATGGGCCCAGAGCATCACGTTCCATGTTACACACCAAGTTTGTGGTTATTTGTGTTTAGAGATTGATCCTGTAGTTTGAAGAAGAATAAAGAAGGGAAATTTTACTGTAGAACATTATCACTGTGCGACTTTCCCAAAGTTGCATATCTGCCTCTGTGGTGAGAGGTAGACAGTGAGGGGCCCTCTGGAAGATCACAAGGGCTGAAGGTAAGGCTGGGAAGAAGCGACAGTGTTTCTTTATCACTTCTCTAGTGATAAATTCAGTGCACTTCTACCATGCTGGACTGTTCTGTTGTCCACAACCAATGTATGTTCCTTAGGTACATCATCTAGCTCTAAACACACATGGAAACCATGGTAGAAATAGGCAACCAAAGAAAACATGTCAAAGTCAAGGGAGCAGTTGTTTCTTCATTCATTGTCCTAGAAGGGAGAGGGTCTGAATCTGTTGTCATCTTGGGTGTTGCTTGAGGGAAATGCTTTCTTGTTCTGAGAGAATAAAAGCAAGTTGTTTTCCTTAAGGGATTTTAATGTTTTGTGTCTGTTTGGTCCCTTTTTTCCTGGGAGAAGGAAAATCCCAGCTTGAACTATTCTTACAAAATGTTGTTTATTTTGCAGCAACCCAGCATATACTAGTGTTTTACAAAAAAAGCAGATGTATCATTGAAGTGTCTGTCTCAGCAGAGTTCTCCTTTGGATCAGGAGCTGTTAGCCTGTTTTCTGAAGCAGGAAGGGTGAGGATTGAACTTTGACTGCCCATTCTCACAACACCTTGTCAGGTCCCAGCGTGATATATACAAGCTCAGCCCATCCATAACATAGGAATAACTTCCCTTAGAATTGTTTGTCAAGAAAGTCCAAGAAACTTCAATTTTCTGTTTACACCTGTACTTTTTTGCCGCTTCATGTGAGCTGTGTATTTTGCAGTTGATTGCCAACCTGGAGTAACAGGAGAGAAAGACAACAGGGAAATAGCTACATAGACTGAAAATAAACCAAATAAACCAAACTTTGTCTTTCTAGACCAGAATGACAGCCTGCACACAGACGACCAAGGCAAGGCCAGCAGTTGGCATGGGAAAAACTTGGCAGTTAACCTGTGCAATCCCATTGATAGAGATAATAAAAATTGATGAGGTTCAACTGAATGATGGAGCAGCTCCTCTGTTCATTGCCACCCCCAAGGATCCAGGTCCAAAGAAGGGGTTTGGCTTCTTGACTTCCACACCCAGCCTTGCACTTTACCTGCAGTTTTTCTTATTTACTAAGAATGCTCTGCATTATCATCTACATCACAGGAGGGAGAAGAAGGTCTCTGAGGGCTAGAACTGTTCTCACTGTGTCAGTGGGGTCAAGCACATGTGTCAGCAGTGGCAGAGGGAGCTGAGGTTGTTGAGGGATGAGACCTCATGTGCAAGCTCTAGGGCTATGGATGCTTAATAGTTATGGCTGGGCACTCTTCTGCTTTCAGCGTCTTAAGTGTCCCTGGAAAGACACTGCTAGAAAGACCCATGTGCCACAAAACCCCTGCATGACTGAAGGACAATGTCTTGAGCCAGTAGGAGCGGTTCCTTTTAAACTATTTTCTGAGCCAGTTGAAGCAGCTGCTTTTTAACTATTGTCTGTTTTCCTTTTCCTCCTTACCTTCAGTTTCTCTAATTTGCCTTTTGTTTATATACTGCAGTGCAAAACCAGGTTGTTTGTGCACAGTGTGATAAAGTAGATCTTGGCTGGTGCTACCATTTTCCAATCTCAATAAAAATCCCAATGTAATGGAACCTGGATTTTTTGGGGGGTGTCCTTCTAAGAATTTCTGTGTTGTCCCTGCAGACAGTTCACTGAGTCATGAAATGTCTTCTGTGTCCCAGGCAACCAAAGCTGGTCCCTGGAAGAAAGAGGAATTTCCCCTCACAGGCATCGCACACAAAGAAAGGGATTGGGGGAAAGAACCAAGAAACAGACTGACTGAAAGAGGAAATAATTTTCAGGCTAAGAAAACATTTTAACTTTGCAATGCACATTCATATATATGTATGGACTTCCATCATTTGCACATAATTTAGCAAAACTCAGAGTGAAATCCAGTGGAAAGATTCAAACATCTAAAAAAGCCATAATTTTCCTCTGAATTGTGACTGAATGGTTATTATTTGCTTAGGAAGACCTTTTTTTCTTTCTTCTTTTTTATTTTTTTTTCCTTCTCCTTTAACATCTCATTAATGTTAATACAACCCAGCTTGATAAAAATGGGAAGATAGGGCAATGGCAGTTTAGTGAATTTATTTTGTGAAAGTAATATCTTTGGTCTGTGTAAATGGTATTCATTCCAAGAGGACAGCTGTGCAAAATGAGCATCTCCGGGCCCCATTAACCCGAAGTAAAAGGATCTGGGCAGGGATGATCTGCGAGAGATGAAGAAGGTTTTTGACTTTACTTCTTGCTTACATGGGGAAGGCTAAAAGCCGAGCACCAACCTGGTGAAACCATCAGAGGGGAAATGAAGCTGGAGAGAGGGAGGGCAATACTGCTGTTGGAGATACAGGGCAAGAGGGATCATAGGGCTTCAAGGGGAAGAACCTTGCTCTTTTTCTCTGTGTTTAAAGGTTAATTTCGCACTGTGTCTGGCTGTTTGGGCCAGTGTGTCTTAGGCCCAGCTGAAGCATGGTTATTTCCATGCTCCCAGAACAAGCTTTATGTACCTTACAGGAAACAGAATTGATGAGTGTCATGGTCCCCACTGAATGGAAATCAGCACAAAGAATATTGTAGCTTCTGTTTGGCTCACTTTCATTTACTTCCTTTCCATAGAAATCCTGTGTGGGGATGGAGACCACGATGCAGAGTCAAATAAGACCTTGATGCTACTAAATCTGAGCAATCAGACTTGTTCCCCAATGTACTAAGTGGGAATTGGATGGTGCTCTGTAGGAACCTTCATCTTTACTTTTTATGGGCTGGCAATCTCCAACTAGCTGACTCCCAGTTGACATCTGGCCTGAAGCTCTCCAGAGGGTATCTGTTTAGCTTCCAGGTCTGAGAATGTTTCAAGTCTTAGAGCTCAAATTTCTGTGGATTCAAGTGGCTCAGAAGAGATACTGGGGCATACAGGAATGTCAAGGAGAGCACTGGCCATACAGTTCCAGAAAGTTCATGATTTCCTGCCCAGAGCTTCAAGTTAAATCACAAATGGCACAAGCATACAAAATCCTCCAAGTCCAGCATGGCAAAGCTTCCTAGAAACAAAATATGGATGGAATCCTTTCCCTTCTTTTGTCCGTGCAAGAATGCGAGGTTATTCTAGCTATCCAAACTCTATGTGCTCATCGTGGAGAGAGAAACAGACCTCCCAGGAGTGATTCATCTATCTCTAGTAGCAAGTCTTGCTTTCCCCTCTCCACGTCCCCGCCCCCTCCTTCCTGCCTTCCCCCTGCCCAGTTACGAGCCTGCATTGATTTATAACTATGAAGGATATCCAAGCTAGTGGCATGGTATTGAACCCACTTAACTTCATATTCCTTGCCTCTGGTGTAGATACCTCTGTCTGAATTAGCTTCATCCTTGTCTACCATTACAGTCAATGGAAACAGATGGATACCCAGATGTCCAATTTGTCTTCTCAGTCTAAGAATCACAGAATAATTAAGGATGTAAAAGACCTTGGGAGATCTCTAGTCCACCTCTATTCACCCCCACCAGATGCAGTGCCAATTAGATTGGAGGGTTGGACTAGATGATCTACACAGATCCCTTCCAACCCCATATCATTCTGTGATTCTGTGAAATACTTATTCAAATCAAGATAGATCGGGTTCCCTAAGGTCTCACATTGTCAAGTTCAGAATACAGCCATGGTTACAGAGCATGCAGAGTCTTTGGGCACTTGCCCTGATTTTAATTGTCAATCTTAAGACAAAAGGAACAGTGTCTAATGCTGGCTTTGTCCTTAAACTAATTGTGATATCAGCCTTTTTCATTTTTTGCCAAGAAAGGCAGTTGCCAGATGATCCTTGATGTGCCTTCCAACCTGGTATTCTATGATTCTATGTTTCTATGATTCTTTGGTGACTTGATTTGATGGAGAAGTCTGTGCTATGGAGGTCAAATTCAGTTCAGATACAGATGCCATGAGTGGCCACCATTCATATGTCCCTTTGTAAGCTGAGTGTCTGAGCTCTCCTCGTAGCCAGTGGAGATTTAGCCAACACAGTCACTACAGGTTCACTGACCAAAGCAGGCATTTAATCTAGAGTAAAGTGGCTGATTCCCTGAAGTCCCCTGACAGTTTGATGCATCTAAAGGTCTTCAACCCACTAGGATGGAGCTGGCAGATAGGAAGCAGGACTTTAAGGCCTTTATCCCTCTGCAATGGCAACCAGAGGCCAGGTGGGATATGCCTCAATATCTAAAATGACAAAAAGACACCTACTGACACCCAACGGAATCCCGTGTCTGCTGACTAACCATCCTGGGTCTGATAGACTTGTCTTCACATAGGCATGCAGTGTTATGTGAGGTGACCCGAGCATGAGAGACATCCATGCAGGGCTGCTTGGTAGGCAAAAAGACACACAAGACATCCAAGCCCTTCTGCGTGTCAGATGGGATAACCCAGTGACTCTGCGACACAATACCTGTGAGAGGGCAGCTGAATATATTGCCAAAACATGAATAATTTTTTTTTTTATATATATATAAGAGGAATTGGAATGGCCCAGAGGTAAAAAGAAGTCCTGCTCCATAATTTCTGTTATGTCCTTGTGACATTGGCAGATGGAGACCCCTATTCTTTTCCCTCTTTTTTCCATTTTTGATTTTATCCATCAGGACTACACCATCATCTTCCTATGTCAGTACTGCATCCAGCTCTTTCTTTCATTTTCTGGGAGAAGCCAGTTGCCATTCTCTTTAATAAGAGAAAAAAAAAAAAAAGAAAGGTAACCGTTATCTTTTTCAATCAACATTCATATGAGAGGCCTCTAATAATAATAGCACTTAGCACTCATATGATCCAAAGTGCTTTGCAGACATTAACTAATGAATCAAGGATTCAGGGAGGAAAGGCTTGGACTTCATCCATCTTGAGCTTTCCAACTGTCATGGGATTCAGACTAGGGCAACTGCAACTACAGGAGCAGGAAAAGCCAGAAGTCTCTGTTGCTGAAGGTAAAGAAGACTCATCAATAGTCCTGGGATCTTTGAACAGTGAGTTCTGAATCCTGCTTGGGTTTCAGGAACTCTCCATTCTCTATTTTATTCTACAGAAAAGACTGACTGACTCCACAAGGAGTAATGTTCATGTGAAAGTTGTCAAATGATCAGTCTAGTGCATGTCTGAACATACTGATATGTCTGTCTTTCAGGTCTTCTACTGCTGCTTATAACTGTAACTGGATGCCATTATGGTCTTAATTTGCACCCTGGACTTGAGTCTTGGCCTTGTTGAGAATGTCATGAAGTCATGAAGAGAAATAAGAAGGATCACTGGTTCAACACAGACTAAACTGTTATATATTTGACAATGAGATGGTTTCCAACCAGTAAAAAAGACCCTACAGTTCCAGGACAGAGGCATTGTGCAAGGGGAGGGTGGGATAGGACTAACACAGGAGGATTTACAATCAGCATAGAGAAAAGCTAATATAGAGAGAGATCACCCAGCAAGGGACTTCCTCAGTCATTGAAAATTAGGACTTCAAATAAGTTAAGAGATAGCAAGGCAGGGTAATTTCCACTGAATTAGTTCCTGACTGACACATATCTTTAGCCTTTCACAGGTGGCAGCTCTACCCACTACCATCATCTCCCAGCCATTCTCTGTAAACACAGCAATGCCCTGGAAGACAGCTTCTTATTCTGAAATCCCTGCTGTTCTTTAAAACAACTGTTTCTTGCCTTAACCACTATTGACAAGGGAGAGAGAGATTTTTCCCTTCAAATCTGAAACTGGCTCCTCAGGAACAGCAGACTTTTACCAGATCTCACCCTTATCTCGTCTCCCTTCTCATCTCATTTTGAGGTGCACTTCTCCTCAATGACATGTTTCCCAAACCTCATATTAAAAACTGTGGCAACAACAGGAAGAAAACCAATTTTTTTCTGCCTTTAGGTTCTCCGTCTTGCTAGGCCCTTAGTTTTGTCTTTTTGTTTTAATGTCATAGAAAGAAAGGAGCTTGAGACACCATAAACACTCTTTCTATTTCCATACTTGGGTAGCTAAGCTATTTATTGTTCAAGAGAGAAGGAAAAAAGGGAAGGGAAAGGATAAAGGAAAGAGGGGAAAGAAAAGGAAATAAAGGAAAGTAAAGGAACCACCGCATCTTTAAATGACTGCTTAAAGAATGTAATGGATGGATATTTTAAAGGGACTAGACCCAAAGTTTAACCACAAAATCTGTTCAAGAGGAGGAAGCAGGCAGAAACCCCCATTTTTAACAATTCCATGGTTTTGCATTTCATAGTCAATGGAAAACAGTAAAGACAGAGCACAGATAGCAAAGTTGCCTTGATTTTTACGGAGTAATATTGAAGCAAAAAGCAAAGTCTAACTATTAACTCTGTCATAGAAAAGGGAAATTTGGCACTCGAGGAGATAAAAAGGGGAAAAGAAGAGACTAAGCCTTTTCAAAAGTGAAGGAAAGAAGGGAAGGAAACCTGTTTTTGCAGCTGATGAGGATAAAGCTGAAAAATGATAAACCCTTTAAAACAGCCTTTAGTTCACAGCATAATTGGATTTCATGTTTTGGCAGCAAGATGTGATTATTCCCTCCTAAATAAAGCATTCTTCCTGTGAATGATGACCGTGTAGAATTACCATGGCTAAGGAGTTTAGTGAGGAAGATGCTTTACTCATCTCTCTTTTCTTTCACCCCAGGATCTCAAAGCATTTTGCAAGTCTGTTCTGCCATTGCCACTTATTGCCACTTTGCTGGCAGGGGTAATAGGGAACACCATTTACCAATATCCTGAAGTTTTCATAACAAATCATAGAGCCCTGTACTTTTAAATGCTGACTAGTCCTTCCTTTGTGACTGTAGCATTGCTGGAATCCTCACCTTGCTATGATTGAAGAGCAAGTCACCACTCCTGGTAACAGATTATTCTGAAGAAGGTGGCAGATGTGTTCATATTTCAGCACTGGTGTTCCTGCCTCCAAAGTGACTTCAATAGTCTATAGTTAATGAGAAATCCAACTGTATTAGAACAATTTGTTTCAAGAATATTAAGTGGTTTCTACTGAGATCATTCCTGGTCTTCTGTGCTTCTACAGGCCCTATGAAGAGGAACAGTGTTCACACAAAGTGATTTCCCACCAGTCCCAGTAATTTTTTGGTCATTTTTTTTATGTCACCTGTTTAGTTTCTTTTGGGACTCCACAATTCAGAGTTTGCAATGCCTGGAAGTTATTGACCATTGTACATTCGTGCTGGATTCCCTGTGGAAGAAATTACATACTGTTGCTATTGCCATCACCTTTTCCCTTTTCATATTCTCTTGTTGGCCTGTCTCTGACAAGTCACCCTGGGATTCTGCTGGATTGACTCCAACTACTGGCATTCATAGACACGTGGAAAGATAAGGAAATGTACTTGCTGAACTCAATTATCTCAAACACCAATAACACTAGGAAACTGGCCAAGACGTGGTATGGTCAGAGTTTGCTCTAACAGAATAGAGATTTTTAAGCACCGCAATAATCAGAACAAGTGCAATTCTTGGCCAAAACTCTGCATTCAATTTTTTTTTTTGCAAAATGTGCATGGAAACTTCGCAAAACTGTGTATGACATTGGAGAGCTCCTATGACACAGTTCCTTGTGAAATGCTCTTTTTTGGGTCCGAAGAAGAGAAAAGTAGCACTTAAATACCTAGCAGGGGTGGGTTTGGACATATCAAATGTATTCAACTCCTTTGATCTTATGGTTGACCTAGGGTCCAGAGATGCTTATTAAACTTGCTCACCCAGAAGAAGGAGGTAGTTTTACAGGTTGGGAAACTGATGAAAGATCTGTTCTGTTTGCTATGGATTCTGCCTCAGCCCTAGTTAACAGGCAAAGAGTATTCCCTGCTGGGAACTGGGTCTGCATCAGTCCACTGCTCTGTCAGTCTCTGCAGCCAAGCATCCCCAGTGTAACCAAGATTGTGATACCATTCCTCCTTGCCTGTGTAATGCACACCTTCTTACATATCAGTGCCCTTCCTCAATATCCTCCTTTTCGGCTACACTGACCATTTTTCCCAGTGAGGGTGTTGTGGCTGTTCAGGTCAGAAACTGATGTATGACAGAGGGAGAAGAGCTGCAATATTTCAGAAAGCCCGTAGTCCTGCTCTTGAACCTAAACACTCTGTCCTGTAGCTGCAGCAGCAACTTAATCAGGAGCAAGATGTTATATAATAGCTTAAAGCAGAAAATGTGAATACAGCGAGAGAAACACACACATGCAGAGTATAAAGCGCTGAGATAAAATGAGGGTAGTCTAAAACCTTAAGATACACAGGAACAAACTTGAACTGTGGTGCTCATTGTCTAAATGAGAAAAACCTATAGGAAAGCTAGAAATAAAAGAATAGCTCAGTAATTGAAATTTCAGGAGAACACAAAGAAGCAGGCTGTAATTTACCGTAGGTAAACATCCTCTCTCCTCTTACAAATCACCCCTGTGACACACATCTTGTAATCTTTATGGGTAGAAGCCTAGCAGCAAGAATATACGGCTCTGTGAGAGCGAGAAATCTCAACATTTGTTTTTCCGCCCAGTCTTAAGCGCCGCTATAGGATGGACGGGGAGAGGGGGAGAATTGATCTTTGGATTTCAGTTCCCTTGAGTGGAAGTGCTGAGCTGCAGAGGTGAGGCAAGTGACTGGTTTGAGTGACAACAAGTGATAGTGGTACGCTCAGAAGGGGAGGCTCTTCTGTCCATTTGTACTCATAGTACATGGCAAAAGCTATGTCGGTCTTGGTGACGACTTGCATGCCTGTTTGAAGCACATCAGGTAAAGGCTGAAGGAGAAAACAAAAGGAAGCTGAGTCCCTTTATATTGAGTCTGAACTAATGGCCCCAGAAGGGAAAACACAGGAGGAGATGCTCCAGGCAAACTTGACTCTCAGCTTTGCAGCTGAAAATGAGCTCCTGCTGGCCTCAGCACAAGGTCTCGTCCTGTTTTCTGGGACCATGTTGGCACTGGTGATGGGGCCATGCATTTTTTGTTGCCAAGGACTTGAAGACTGCAAGCCAGTCTTGTTTTCCTGTGAGAAATATACTGCAACTTTCACATCTGGTACTGGGAAAACCCCAAAGGTTGAGCAACTTTATCACAGGCCTTGTGTTTTAGAGTGCTTTTGTCCTGTTTTTGAAGATACTTTTTTAGTCTCATTTTTAGAACTTCCCCCAGAAAGGGAATTTTTGGGATAGCCAAAATGATTAAGTGAAGTGCTTTCAGCGTTACTCACATTTACTCTTTGTGCCAGAAGAATGGGCGCCGTATGGAAGGTACAGCTGAGCAACTATGTGTTTGTGAGAGCTGGGTCTAGCATGAGATATCGCATGGGTGTCCAGGTGCCAAGTGTGCAAGGCCAAGTACACTAGTAAGCATTTCTAGAGATAGGAGCTGGAAGAACCAGGAGCATTGTGGGCAATTGGGAAAAAAATTTCCCTGCAGTTTCTGCTGGGATGAAGGTTGGCAAATGAGCTAGGGTCTGACCAAGAGCCAAATAAAGAGTTTGAAACAGACAAATCGGGAAAATAAATCTCACTGTTCATTTTTTGTAGGTGGGCAGTGAAGAGATAAAACTTTCTTTGTATCTCAAACCAGCTTCATCCCAGTCCGTCTCCTCGCTCTTGGTTTGTCTTCAGGTAGCTGCTTCTTTTGTGAAACAGCCATCAGTCCTGAAAACAACTGTCATCCTCCAGGTTTTCTGGAGAAAGAGCTACAAGCCTTGAGAGAAGCAGTTCTGGCTCTGGGGATGGTACCACCATGAGTTCTTGCTTTCCAGAGCTTCCCCTCCCTCCTTTTTTCCCTCCCTCTCTCAGGTATTTGAAACCTAGCTTTGACTTGAACAAGATTTAGCCAGTTCTCAAGGGCCAGGAGTGAGACAACTCCTACCCGTTTTTTGGGCTTGGTCTCAGGACTCACAGCCTTTCCCAGCAAGTTTCCTTTCTCATGTATGAGCTTGTTTCTCAAGCTTTTTGATTGCATGTCAAGAGATGTATAAGACCAGGCTCAGAATTGTCCTTAGTACTGTTTGCTGCTGCTGTGGATCAGCCACTCCAAGTGTTTCCGTCTTTCCTTTCCAGGACACTGAACAAGGGCAGAGTGGCCTTCATGCACCTCACTCATGCTTCCTTACAGCAAAGAAAAGACTTTTCCTTTCTTCCTTCTGTGTCCACCAAGGTTGTGCACAGATATGCTGCAGATTTCCCACATCACCAACTCTTTATCCTCTGCACTGAGAGGACAGATGATTTGATCAGGAAAGCTATTTTCCTGCAATGTAGATTATAATGGAAATCTGGAGAACAGCCCTGACTCTGAGTCTCCACAGCTTTATCCTCTTAAAAGCACAAGCCAATTAACCTCAGCCTGCAGGGAAAGAGCTCCCCTGTTAGTGGCTGGGTCTTGGAAAATGAGACATAGGGGATTTAAAATCACAGGGCTCTGAAACTCCAGCCCAAGCATATAGCACTCCCCATGCCTGAACAAACTTCTGCAGTGATGCCACAGCCATGGAGATGGGGCTGTACACTCAGCATCTGGTTTAGCTTTCAGAAGCCCTGCAATGGTAAGTTCCATGCCAGGGTCTCTGCAGCTCCCCTGGGTGTTTCTCCACTGCCCTCAGACTGCTGTGAGGCTTGAAGGGTCAGGCTTAGGTTCTGGACTTCCTGGGGACAGGGATATAGTTTATGTGGAGGCAGTTTTTGTAGGACGGTGACAAGATCTCTCTCAACCGGAGATGGTCACAGGTGATTAAAAACAGCCCAAGGCCTGTGGTCAATGGAGAAATCATAGTAAAGATGTTCTCACGATGGGAACTGAAGAACACATGGACTAATTAGGTCCTAAGGGTTATACCACAAGAAGGCAACTCAGTTCATCTTAAAGTAACAAAGGTGCTTGGTTCCTGAAAACATTTGTTTCTCTCCCATTTTAGGCATCTGAATTGGTGCTGACTAGGTGAGCCAACGGAGTATCACTGGGGCTTCTTTCAGAAAAGGAACTTGTCTCTTGAATGACAGCAATAGGGCTTTTTCCATCTGAGTGGTCTTCCCCATCTGAATGTTCTCTGCTTATCCCACAAAACTCCTCTGCCATCTGATGTGCCACCCTGGCATTGTTTCCTTGTGAGCTGGAGGGAAATGCAGGCACACATAAAATATCCTCTCCTCTCCTCAGACAACTCTTCCAAAGTCATGCTAACTACCTGTCTCTGCAGTAGTCTGTGTTCCTTTAATGACAACAGCTCTTGTTTGAGATGTTAACATCTCCAGACATTTGACAAGCAGCTGAGTAAATGTCAACACTCTTCTAAAGGAAGTGTGGGATTTAAGTGAATTGTGCGCCGACTAGGAAATTGCAGTTGATTTTGCAGGTGAGACTCACTGGTTCCGAACAGCTGAACTAATGCCAGCATTTTAGGCCAGGCAGCAAATACTACTTTACTCGTGGAGATAAATGCTGGACCCTGCTCCTTCTAAGTCACAACTTATGAGGGTTTTTAATGATGAAGGAGATGATTTGGGGTTAGAGCATTATTCTGGAACAACTGGAGAAAGACATTTAATAATCTGGCTGTCACAGATTCCCTGAATAACCTTGGAGGTGCATTTAGTGTCTGCTGGCACCTTGCAAAGGTTTCCTTTGCCAGTCTGCTCAGAAACACATTGTGCTTGCACTAAAAGTAGTCCCCTGAATAACACAGCAAAGCGTTGGTTCAGCACAGCCTCAGTGGAAAGAAATCCTCTCTATTGATGGTAATATGTAACAAATTCAACAATTTAACAATTTTTCATTGTCTCCAAATACTCTTCAGGGCCTTTTCTTGTGAGATTCTAAAGCTTCCAGGCCCAAAGCCCACACTGCTGTGGTCATTTCTCTATGACCACCTGTTTGCCACCTATGGTTTATATGAGCTGGGGCTCATATTCCTAGAGCTTGGAAATCAACACTACAGACACCTTCCTTCAATACATCCAAGACCTTCCTTCTTCATCCCTTTTTAAGGAGGAAAATACTTTATTATGGAGAAATCTATCTCAAAATTAATATAGTACGTGAAAAAGATGAGGTTAACAACTCCAGGACAATGCCTATTTCTCTCCTTTAATAGGTCCTATGAGGAAATAACCCTGATAAATCTCACCTGTTGCATGTAGCATCTATACAGAAAAGATGCACATGCTCACAAGGCATTGAACAAGGTTTTCTGCATCACAGAACTCTGTTTATGCCTATTAGAGATACTTAGTATGAAATGGGACTTGAGCAACTGTTGAGGTTTAACCCCAGCCAGCAACCAGGACGACTCAGCTGCTTACCCACCTACATCTTACACCCCAGCAGGGTAGTGAGAAGAGGAAGAAAAGGAGGGGAAAGGAAAAGGAACTCGTAAGGTGAGATAAAGACAGTTTAATAGAAAAAATAATAATAATAATGGTAAAAGAATATACAAAATAAAGTGATACAACACAGGTTACTCACCACCCAAAGATCAGTTGCCTAGCCTGTCTCAAGTAGTGACTGGGGATCTCTGCCTTGCAAACAACCCCATTTATATTTTAAGCGTGCTGTCTGTGGTATGGAATATCCACCTGGCCAGCTCGTCCTGTTGATGCTCCCTCTTAGCTTCTGTGGAAGCTCAAAAAGTCCTTGGCTAATATAAATATTAGCTAGCAATCACTAAAACTCTTCATGCTATCAACATGCTTTTTATAGGAAATCCAAAATACAGCATCTGCTAGAAGGAAAATTAACTCCATTCCAGCTGAAACTAGGATGGTAATGAGTTCTCCATGTGAATTTTAGGGGTTATAATCAGGAAAAGCACACAAGAAGAACTGCTTCCCTTCTGGGCTTCATATTTCTTCATTAAGAGCTATTACTATTTTTAATGCAGAGCATGACAGACTGGTGGAACTCACTGCTGCAGGATATTAGATTTTAGTGTGTTTTTAAGTGGTAGTTGCATTGACAGTTATTATTAAGCAATAAGTGCAAGCCAATTGTTACTATTGTGGGCTTAAACTTTACTGAAGCTCATTTAGTGCAGACTAATGATAGAAAACATTTTCTAACTAAGATAGGAAGTGCTGGAACAGGCTCTCCATGGGGGATGTGGAGAGTTCTCCCTGAAGAGCTGCAAGAAAAGCTCTAATAAACATGCAGCAGCACTGGTTTGGATGTCCCTCAAGCTGCCAGAGGTAGGGAGAGGCTTAAGTGATCACTCAGGACCCTTCTGTTGTGATTTCTGGTAGTACTGAAGCAAGTTTTCAGTGTCTTTAAGAAAAAAAGGAAAAAAAAGAAAAAAAGAAAAAAAAGAGCTCCTGGATGGAATTGTAGAATAGCACAGGTTGAAAGGGACCTCTAGAGGTGTGTAGTTCAACCTCCAGCTCAAAGCAAGGCCAACTTCAGCACTAGACCAGACAGTTGCGGACCTTCTGCACATAAGTTTTAAAGATTTCCCAAACCACCTGTGTGGGCTCCAGTCCTGGTGTTTAGCCAAATCGGGAAGATTTTGTCCTTATTTGCAGCTGAAATTTCCCTCATTACAGCCTGTGATTGCCAAGTGTTGCCATTTTGCTCTGTACCTCTGGGGACAGTCCAGCTCTACCTTGTCTGTCACTTGCTGTAGGTGGTTGTTAGAAAGCAAAGAGAACCCCTTGCAAGCTGACAGCCTTCTCCAGACTGAGCAAACCCAGGATCCTGACTGTTTCTTTGGTAAGTTGCACCCTCCAGCTCACTAATGGATTATTTCATCTGGTACCCCATGTAAAGGGGTCAGGGAGTTTCAAACACCTCTCCCAGTCCTCACCTTGACTTGGGTCAGGATAGTACCTACCTTCCCAAGTGCCAAGGTGAGACCTGGTGATTTCCCTTGGGAAGTGACCTAATGCTGCAACACCTTGTCCTCAGGCTTCACTGGGCTGGGCTTTAGCTGCGGTCAGGAAGGAGATGTAATACACTACTACTTACATATGGGAGGTGGTAATACCTGCACTTGCACCTTCTGTTGGTGCCACCATCGGAGGCAAAACACCACCATCAGCCTCCATGCAGGCAGCCTGCCCAGAGCTACTACCCCTCTGCCACACAAGGACAAGGAGTGTCCCAAAATTCAGATACTTCATAGCCGTGTTTACTGCGGCCTCCATCCCTCCCTCCAGTTGCTAAGCGATATCTCTGCTCTCCAAAGTCACTGATACAGACCCTTGGCTGCTGCCTTTCACTATTCAATTTGCAATTTAAATTCTCTGACAGGCAGAAGCAACCAAGCTGTTCACTTAAGATTGCAAGAAGTTATATTGAAATCCAGGAAATCGCCAATGCCTCAAGCTCTTCATAAATTTCACTTTGATAGTAATAGAGACAGAGGTGGGAAGAGGGAAGGAGAGAGAGAAGGGAAGACATAGGTGCTTGTGTAGGGGAGGAAAGATGGAACAGAAACAGTGGGGAGCAACCACAGGGGAGGAGTTTCTCCTTTGTTTCTGTTGGTCCTTGCATGCTCTGACCTCTAAGACCTGGTGCTTCTGCTTGGGCTGGATAAATGCCTTTCAGTAAAGTTAAATACCCACTTTCATCTTTTTTGCACTCACACTCTCCTTTATTAGCGTTTCCTGGAGACAGAGATAGGTCCGCTTTTCGTTGTCCTTTCCTTTCCTAAAACACCAACCCAGCAATCAGGGTTGAAGGACTGCAGGGAGGTGTCACTTCTGCAAGGCAGGGTGCTTGGGTCCCAGACAGCCACTGTCTCTGACTCTCTTGGCCAGAATATAGGGCTGATAACTGCTGCCAGGGATGTGGTCCAAACCTGAATTGTGGCCACACGGGAAGGGTGTTGTGTTTTGTTACTGATTATCTGGGTCCTTCTTGCACATGTGGGATTTGTTCTGCTTGGGGAGGAGGGCGGCATCCTTAAATCAGAGAGAAGTGTGCATGAATTACCGGGAATGGGTGGCTGTGGAGAGCCTTGGGAAAGGGACAGGGAGCTTCAGTGCTGGGGGACTAGGAAGCTGCACAGGGGCAGGAGTCAGGATGCTGATGCAGGGGGAGGTTGGGGGCATTCTCAAGCCAGCCTTCCCCTTGCAGTCTTATAAATAGATATTTCCCTGCATTGAATTCCTTTCCCTGGGTTCGGAGCCGTGGGTTTTCAGGCCAGTAGAGGGAACCCTCCACCGCAATTATCCCAAACCCTGCAGCTGCAGGGAGCGGGGCGGGGGACAGAGGGGCTGGGGAGCAGTGGTCGGGGGATGGGAGGGATTGCAAGGCAGCCGCTGGCCTGGCTGGCTGCAGGCAGCTCCCTGCCTGCAGAACGGTAGAGCAAAGCGGTTGATTCTCCTCTTTGTCTCCAGGCTGTCAATGCCAGGTGGAAGCAAACCCACCCGATAAAGGAAATCAGCTCCACACCTTTTAAATGCTTTGTAGACATCAATTCCCCTTTGGTAATGCTGGAGAGTGGTCATGTGTTGGCTAACCTTTGCCTCGTCAGCAAGACGACTGAGAGCCCCCTTGTATTGGAGGGAAGCTATGGGTCAGAGAGGGGTGAGGACCATCCCTAAGGCCATCAACAGCAGGAAAAAGACAGCCAAAGCCCTTTCCATAGCCAAGAGCCCATGACCAAGGGAGCCTAATGCAATGATTCTCACTGGAAGTAAATGGCAAAGGCTCACATCTCTCTGTAATGACAGGAGCACACCACAGGTGACATCCAGCATGAGCACGACAGATACTTTCCAAGAGGCTGGTGTGGGCATTACCCGTTCTCCCTTCACTGTATATTTCTCCAGCCCCATGTCCTTTGTATGAAGCACTGGACAGAGTTTGGTTGAACAACATCAAATCACTACAAGAAGGTCTCAAAAGTTTCTCCTCAAGACTGTTAACTAGGAAAAGTCCACCAGTTACACTTAGGGAAAAGAGACATCTCTGAAGGAGCTTGGTAGACATTTGCTTTTCACCTTCAGCCTCCCAAAGTTCCCTGTTCCAGGAAAGTTTTCCCCAGAGTCTACAACCAAAGTCCCAGAGGGTCTGCCCTCTGATTTTCATCTGTGGCAATATGGGACAACCCTGGAGTTCCAGGCTACCATACCTCCATTGACCATGCATCAGGAGATTTTGTGTAATGGATCTCAGGAAGCAATTCTCTTTTTCCTAGGACTAGGTGATACCAGGCTACAGACTGAATGTGATGGGCAGCAAACACTGCTCACCCTCTTGTATCCTTGGTTTCTAAGCGCTCCACAGGGTATCTCTGCATTTTTCCATCTTGAACACTTCATGTCAGCGAGTCGCTCCAGTACCCTCAGGGCTGTGCTAAATATCAGACAAGATTAAACTGAAACCAGCAGGGTGGTCAGCAGTGTGCCCCTTCAAAGTAAAGGCTACCATTCCTAACTGCAGTGTTGGAAATATAATAAAGACTCCAAAGGAAAAAAAATGATTCTCAGCCAAAAAAAGGTTTTTTCTGCTTCTTCTTCTAGCACTCTTTTGGGATTATGACTATCTTGTTTTCAAAAGTATGGTCGAAATGAAGATTTTTTGTTGCAGGTAGCACAGTGGGATTCAGGGCTAAACTTCTAAGGGTCTTCTCCTTCCTCCTCACAACTCAGAGTGGGAGCTCAGCATTGCCTGACTAGTGAATGTCCACCTGGAGATGCAGCACTCATACCCTTCCTGTGTTCTACCTTGATCCTCTGTGCTGCTAACTCTTCATAAGACCAGTAAGGCCAGATAGCTCCAGGCCTTGCACATGTTCAGGTTCCTCACTGATAGGCAACTCTGTCTCCTTTCCCTCCAGATCTTTACAGTCCTGTGCTATTTAGGAGCTCTTGAGCTCCCAGCATATGCCCTCCTCATCTTCTCTGTTACTCCATGAGGTCACCAGCCAGGTGATGCCCTTCTGAAGAACATTAGGACACTAGAATGGATCTCCTGCCTTCCCTAAGGCTGGACTAGGAAAGAGGCTGGTTTTTCATGCTTCTTATTCCAGTGAGGTGTTTAATAGGAAAGATAAAAGCAGCGAGTGGAGGCAGGGGTTTTAAGCCAGGTCCAACCCCCTGATACCCTTTACTGCATCACCTGTGGCATTGCTTTTGCACCCTGTCCATCCCTATTGGGCCTTTACTGCTCTTGAGGCCACTGCCAAAAGTGGTGGACACAGCACAGAGATGACTCCAGCACCACAGCCCAGAGAGACGTATGGATGTATGTCCCATGCCAGGCACATCACCAATTTCCAAAGCAATCTCGCTTGTCCAAAGCAAGCAGACACTAGTCCTGGCTGCCATGTCCTTTTAGCACCAAACCATCTCGATTAACTTTTCCCTTCCTTGGGAACATCACAAAGGCTGTATTGGGTATCCAAGTTCAGGGCCATATTTTCAAGAGGCAGTCCCTATCCTTACAGCCCAAAAATACTATGGTGACATCAAACTTATTTTCCAATGTGGCAGGTAACCTGGTAGGGACCAACTGCCATCCTCACCCCTCCTTAGCACAGCCTCACCTGTGTGCAGGATGCAACAGGCACAGAGAGCTGGATTTGAGGAAGCACCTGGGAAAATGTCTGCGTGGCATCCTCCCCTCCCAGTCTCATGCTGCAGGTTAGGATGGGGCGGTGGGCTCAAGCCCCTGTGCACCACCATGATCAGACTCATTCCTCTGTTCCTGTGAAAACAAACAGGCCTCTGAGCCACAGCAAATCGATTCGCTGTGCTGTAACTGAATTACAAGCCTGAAATGCTCCCCCTCTCTGTCTCTTTCATCTCCTCCCTTCTGTTCCCTGCCTCACAGAGAGAAGGAGCTTTCCTCACAGCAAAGATAGAGATGGACAGAAGGGCTCTGCTGTGACCAGTCTCCAAGATTAGCTCAGCATCAGCACCTGACCCTAAACGACAGCTTCACTTCCACCTTCTGAAGTGCATCTGGAAGGAAATTAAACATACATTGGTGGGGAAAGGTCAGGAGCAGAGTCAACACAAGGATGTGGGAGGAGATGCTTAGCTTCCCACCTGTAGGTTGTCTCAAGAAGAAATTACTCAACTCTGTGTTCTGCCCCTGCAAACCGTAGTAGTGCCCACAGTTAACCATGCAGGAGTACCTTCAGGGAAAAAGGAGGTTTATGGTAGTGACCAAATTTTTCTGTCTTAAAGTGGTGACAGAGATAAGGTTCTGCTCTCCCAAAACTCCACCAACTAAAAATTCCTGTGGTGGGTTGTGAGGCACCAGACAGCCTGCTCCAAAGTGGAACAAGTGCTTTCAGAAGGTGAGATCATTGCAGTTCACAGGAAACCAGCTACTTTTGGATAAGAACTCCTTTTTGTCCTGTGTATCAACTTCCCATCTGTGAGCTATGAGCACTGATCACAAGCAGAGGCAGAAATGGACTTTACCCCAAGGCAGGCATGGGATGAACAACGCTCTCAACAGACCTGAGATATGGGGAATATAGGAAATCTGTGTGTCCTCCAGTGGAAAAACAGCCTATGTTCAGAGCAGGCTTGGCTAGTGCATGGAGCAACTGGGGGAGCACAGGGAACGGGCAAACAGTTTCAGAAATTAGTTTATGGCTCCCAAAAAATGGCAAGTCAAACACTGAGCACCCAGAGTGGGGGCAGAGGAACTGCAGCCCCTACTCATGGCTGCTTCACAGTTAGTGTCTGGTCTAAGGCTGTCATCAAATTCCCTCTGTAATCAGCAGAGAGAAATCAGAGCTGCTTTAGGGTGATTCAAGTCCACTTATCTCAGACACCTCTCTCAAGAGGGCTGAAATGTCCCTATCTCCTTCCACAGTGTGGAGATTGGGGTAAGGCCAACAGTTTAGAAAAGAAACTGAACTTGCAGGCAGGAAGAATTAGCAGAAAAGCATCCAACCTCAGGAGCCCTGTTGAAGATTTCTGCAGGCTCCAGAGCAGGTTCAGCTGTTTTGTGCCCCACTGATTTCCAAGCAGCTGTACAGATGCAAGCCTGGCATATTGCGTGCACCCCAAATGCCCACGTTGCACCCCTGAGGGCTTCAGAGTTTGCCGCTGGCTGCTACAATTCACCTTTGCCTGCTCCCAGAAGAATTCACAGCAGAAGAGATGGGCTTGGGGACCTCAGCCTGCTGAGGAAGAAACAAATCTCTCTCTCCTTCCCAACCTGACTTTTCTGCCATTACCCCTTCTTGCACATCCACTCATGCCCACAGGCAGAAACCCCGATTTTGCTTTCCTGACAACACAACTTCCAATCCCCCAGTCCTGCTCCCTAGTTACAGTGAGGATTCATCTTAAATAGGTAAGACAAAGCTGTCCAAAGTAAATGAGAAGCAAACTTGTCCTGTTCTCCATGCCCAAGGGGATTCCACTCTTAAAACTCAGCTCCTGCACACATGTGATAAATGGGATCCACCTCAAATAAATAAATAAACTCAGAGGCACACCAAAGGGGAGCAAAATCCCTAGGTTATTCCTGTATTACTCAGTCATCTCAAGGAGAGAGCAGCTATCTGCCAGCAGCTGGCTGAATCATCAGCTACCTAATGCTGCTTGGAATGAATACAGATGCTTTGGAATTGCCTTGTGTGAGCACCACAATAAAGACAGCTAAAGCAGCTTTGCTATCTTCAGAATGGTGGCTGACAAATTCAATTGACAAAGTGACTCTGAAAGCACTCCTGGCAAAGTATAAAAGGGGAATTAGAAGCACTGCAAACCCTGCTGCCCGTTGCCTTTGCGTCTTTGCTAAGGAAAAAGACTGGCAGTGCCCTGGCCAGCTCGCCTGCTTTGTTCATTTAACACCTACTAATTCATCACAGCCACTTGCTCTTTTGGTGATTTATTTCATTGCTTTCATTACTCTCAGAGCCTCTATAGCATGTGAGTGTGCCTGTGTTAGGGGCAACAGCCCTCTCCATCAAATCTAATGGCAAGAGTTTGTCAGAAGAGTCCTAGAGGGATGAAGAGAATGGCAAAGACAGGTTGGGATGGATTGACCACCAGAAGCATTCATCTCGGCTCTATGCAGGAGGTAGTGAGCCTCCCTTGCAGGACTGACATTTAAGGATGGGATTTCCAGTGTGCTCACCCAGGACCTTAACATCAGTGGCCAGGTTTTCCCCAGCAGAGACTGAGTGTCTCCAAGGACCACTGTGCCAAGTGGAGCTCTGCCCTCAGACACACATTTAGATGTTCTCCAGATCATCATTCTTTGCTCTGTCCCCAGGGAAAGAGGACCTGACTGGTGCTCAGTCTGCAGTGTCTGTGGTTTGAGTGATGGATGGCCCTAGCTAGCTTGAGCTACAAAATAGTGCGTACAACTTTTATTGCCAACTCATGGTCTCCCCATGCTTATGTTTAAGAGGTTTCCAGCCAAAGTGAGTCCATGTACAATGAGTATCAGTAACCTGCAAGGAAAACATTCATACTTAACTTGTTCTCTTCCCACAGTATCTACTCTCTTTCACAGTCTTTCTTGTTTACTCTATCTTTTCATACCAACCCTGTATGTCATTGCTCTGTTTCCTCCTTTATCTCCTCGGGGTGGTTGGGAGTAGAGACATTTTCTCTTGAGGGACCATGAGTCCTCTCACCAACCTTGATTTGCCATCCTCTAGCCAACACTGTTGGCAAAGCCCATGTGTTTGACTGAAGGACATCTTGCACAGGGTGGATTACCTTGTCAGAGCTGCCGTGACAGTGTCATCAAGATGCAATTACCAGTATTCCAGCAAATAAATCATGGTAGGGATTGTTCCGATGTCTTAGGCCAGCTGCCATGGAGTGTCAGCCAGCAAACTTTTTGTTACCAAACTCCCTTAGACACACTGTCTGATGGGAATGGCCAGGGGTAAAGTGTGCATGCTGGAAAAACACCCAGGCATTGCCCAGGAGAGCAACTTTGACTGCAGGTGAAGATCCTCTTTGAGCAAGGTTGTGAGGTGGAAGGAAGGCTTCAGCCCCCAAAACTGCTGCAAAATTACTTGGACTGGTGGCTTGTGGCACTGTGACAATACCAGAAACATCCTGGCTGGCCAGAGATTTGTTACAAGCTGGCACCAAAGCGTGTTTGTCCCCAGCATGAGAACAAGTAGGACTTGGGCTCTGTAGCAACAGATGCTTTGGGTGGGAGGGAGCCCAGGACTTTGGCACATAGCAGGAAGGTTTTGGGTGCTCATCCTCAGCTGAGAGAGAGGAGGAGGAGGAGGGGTTGCAGAGGGGAAGGTTTGGCAGTGGGCGGGAGGGAGAGTTTCTTCCTCGCAGACTGAGAAAGAGGGCTTAAGCATCAGGTTGCCTGGCAATGAGTTTCTAGGCATCAGAAATTTCTTTGATCTGCTCAGACAGTGTGCTGCCTCAGAACAAAGCCCTTCTCTGGCCCTTTAAAGATGGGGAGGAGATGCAGGCTGGAGATGCATCACCTGGCAGCAGGATGATGCCTCTCCTTTCCCTCTTTGAGAAGTTGCAGTCAGGATGCTCCAGCATGTACCAGTTTCAGCCAGACACTTGGAGCCCCTTTGGGGTGAGGGACCCCAGAGAAAAAAGGGTGACAGGAACAGAAAGAGAGGCAAGTGTGGTAAGGAAGGGGTCCATGCTACCCAGGCTGCATTGGCAAGTGCCACAGATTGCAGTGCCACCAGAAGTGGGAGGCACACAGGCTTTGAGAGCAATGACCTGTGTTGGTTGGTAGTGGGGTGAGGCAGCCGGTGGGCTGGGATGGCCTCTGGGGAAACTGGGATCAGGAAATGACCAGGAATATGAATTATTAAAATACTGGGACTGCAGCTGGGTGGTCCGGGTTGGTCTTGCCTCTCCTTTTATGTGCATTGAGGAAAAAAAGACCATGTCATGAACTTCCTACCCATAGCCCTTACTTGACAGTACTGGAGCCAGTAATTTTTCACAGGTGTCCAGGAAACAAACAAACTGAGCTGTCTTGTCCCATATATCCTGCCCCAGACAGCAGGGTTTGATCTCCACAGATCTCATTGGTTCCAGCCACCAGAATGACCTCTTCTTTCCAAGCTCAGTTGTACCATATGATTGTGCATTAATTTAGAGCTAATTGCCAGGTAACAAATCCAGTTTTGCTCACTCCATTTCAAACTCCTTCTGCTTCAAGCTAAACACTCACTTGAATCCCACTCTGGGTCCTCTTTTAGAGCCTCTGCTCCCACCCTGGCTGCTGCCTTTGCAAGTGTATGGGATACAGCAAGGGAAATATTGATCCTTTTAAAAGAGTAATACTGAGGCTACAGCCATAGGTTTGCCTGCAGATGGGAACATAGCAAGTTCCAGGTACTTCCAAACTTCCAAACCTTTTTTTTTTTTTTTTTTGGGTACAGAAGGGAATTGGAGCATCTTGAATTATTAGGGGAGAGTGTTAGGGACCAGCTTGGTACTTTGTTCAAATCCCTGGCTCTGTCACTGACTTCCCATGTGACCCCAAACAAGTTTTCCCACGCTTTCTTAGCTGCAAAAAGGGCTTGCAGCCACCTCCTCCTTCAAAAGGCTGTGTGGCTTGTTAAGCACTGCAGAAGCACTCAGATATTATGAAGTTTAGAGACATTCCCTTAGCTAGATCATCATACCAGAATAATGACTAGAAATATGGTGAAAACCAACCAAATGAAACGCTTCTTTGCTGAGATTTATCAGAACAGAGAAGGCTTCATCTACATACCAAATGTATTTCATAATACTGTAGGATTTGGGGAAAATCTGGTTTGGGGGGG
>VXBJ01007811.1:490471-507649 GCA_013400055.1 Nycticryphes semicollaris
GCCCTTGCCTCCCCATTGTTTTCAATGACAGGAGCTACCCTTGTGAAGCCTGTGCTGCGCAAGAAGGAGCAGCGGGATGCCAGGAAGCCAAGGTGGTGGAACATGGCTTTCAAACAGCACTAATGGGAGTGCAGGGGATGTCTTGTTTGCGTTCAGGTAGAATGAGTTAACTCTGCAGGGTGTACGGCAGTGGCTGGCTCAGGGAGAGGGAAGGGGTTGCAAAACACCTGATGACTTTGGCAAGGACAGCTCGGCTGGGGATGATGTCCTTCTGTCCCTGGAGCTTAGTGAAGAGCCCTGTTCATCAGCCCAGGGAGCTGCCGCACCAGCCTCATGCTTGCTTCCAGCACAGAAGGGCCTCAAGGGGCGGGAGATAATGAATGCATCTTCTGCAGATTACAGGAGTTAATTTCCAGTGGCGGCGAGCGCCCTGTCAGCCTCAGAGAAAGGTTCAGCCTGTTTGGAAACGGTGAGATAATCCCCACAGCATCCCAGTGCAAGGAGACAGAAGGGCAGGATTAGACCTTTATCTATGTTAATGCAGAAGGATGTGGCCTCTGAAGAGCTTTCACCCCTGTCGGGTAGCCTCCAGCCATAGTGTGAGATCCAACAATGCCAGGTTCCAGCCTGAGTTTGATTCCAGGAAAGGAGGGTGGGGGGTGTTAAAGCCCTCAGTGTGACATACCCTCGTGCAGGTTTTGCACATACATGGAGGGATGAGCTCAGGCTGCGAATGAGAAGCAGACGCTTTGAAAGGAAAACAGCAGGTTCAGAGCTGGAAGGGATAAAATAGCATTAGTGGAGCAGGAGGCTGAGACACTAGACATATCCTTCTCTGACCTGGTCCCTTCATGCCTGTCCAGCCATATGCAGATACATTTGCAGACCATGAGGGCTGATCTACCACCCCCTTGCAGATGTCCCTGTTAACATCAGTGTCTGCAGTGGCACTAGACACTAATGTTTCAGAAGGCGTAAGGAGCCCAGAACACCCTGGCTGAGATTGGCCTGCAACATGGCATGTCAAAGAGCATACATCTCCGAGAAGCTGTGGTGTGGATGCCCAGTCCCTGTAGGTGTTCAAGGACAGGTTGGACAGGGCTTTGAACCATTTGGTCTAGTGAGAGATGTCCCTGCCCATGGCAGGAGGTTGGAACTTGATGATCTTTAAGGTGCCTTCCAATCCCAACCATTCCGTGATTCTATGATTCTATATCTCCTGAATCCATGTCAGTGTTTCCTTTAAAGGTTGCTCTTTTTCAAGAAGTTCATGAGTTATAGCTCCGTGTGGGACTGAAAGAATGTTTTGGAAAGAATCACTCCACACTTTTTTTTTTTTTTTTTTTGGATAATCTCTTGACACCTACTGCTGACCACTTTTGGCCACAACACGCAGAGCTGGAGCAATCCATTTGACCTGCTATGGTTGTCCTTATTCTTTAACTCCTATCATCTCTGTCACTGCTCCCTCATTAATATAAGCAATAGCTTTTCTGACGATTCCCTTCTACACATAACTCCCAACCACATAGCAAAGTATGGGGTCTTCAAGCTTCCCCACCTGCCTGTGGGATTGTGTGAGGGCCTGTGATCACTACTGGTCTAACAGCAAAAGGAGAGCTTTTGGATGAATCTGTATTTGTGAGGCTTGCACCAAGCACTGTGAGCCCGGCTATTGCACATGGTGAAGTACCAAGAAAGGAATAGAGTCCAGAGCACAACCACCATAGTGATGCTCAGCATTAGCAGGGGATGGGATGGAGGAAAATAATCCATGGCCCAATGCCATGTTGTTGAGTTGTAAGAGAAGGAAATTTGCTCCTTCAATATAAGGCAATGAAGGAGATGAATAATGCCAGTGGGAGCATCTGGAAGGGCTGAGTGGGGGGTGCCAGGGAGCAGAGGTGCTCATCCTCCATCATACAACATTAGGCATTATGGACCTATGAGCATCCCATTGCTTTCCAGTATAAATTCACCCATGCTATGAACACACTGGATTACAGAGTGAGGAAGGTTTTCATGATTTCAGAATCCAAAGAGTACCATTAATGCTCCATAGATACAAAGCTAAACCACACAGCTCACATCAGCCCAAGGGACTGTGCTTTTTGGCTTTGAATGAAGGACATCTTCAAGGAAAGAGAGAAAATATTTTTTGCAGATTAGGGAAAGTTTCATATTTTAAAGAGCTGTTGCAGCATTTATTCGACCCTTCATGGAGGATGTTCATTCAAGCATTGTCTGTGTTAATTAGTTTTCATCTCACACTGTGTAAGGCTGCAAAATTGATCTATTTTTTGAAATTGGGGAATGGGAGTTGCAAAAGAATTCCTGGTCTTCTGTCCATGCAGCACTTGTGTGCTAGGGCTAGAGGAAGAACCCATCTGCTGGGTTTTGGACCTTCATTCCAGCCATGGAAGAACTTTTCCTTCTGCATACAGACAACAGGATTTGCACCCAACATCAAAACAGGGCTGCAAATGCTGTTACATTCAGACATAGTTCTGTCTCACCAGAGCTGCCCCAACTTCATGTTTCATCTGGGTGAGGTGTTGGATGAAGTGAAACTGGAACAAGAGGGAGACATTCTGGAGTAAGTGTGACATGAACATCCAGCCATAGACGTGTTGCTTCTCAAGAAATAGTGCTTATCAAGTTCCCATGGAGGCTTTGTCACTACATGAGCGTATGTCCCTGTCTCAGTCCAGCTGTGGCAGAGGAAGTATCACACCTAGTCTCTCCCCAACTTTCTTCTCAACCTCCTTCATAAATTAACTCCAACAATTTAAGTAGTATGACGCCACTGGCCAAGCTTGTTTGGACTAAAATGGTCTGAGTAGCATTCTCACCCAACACTTCAGGGTGAATGGAAAGTTTGCTTCAGTATGTCCAAACTCACAGATTGTTGGGCCAGTCTGGTCTGCAATGTGGCGTGATTTATGTATGTGAGTTCAGGATGCTCCTGCTTCTATTTACTCCTGCTGCCATCCATTCCCATCTTGCAGTTATGCTGACATAAACACTAGGGTCCACAGGGTGGACAACTCCAAGGAAGCAGGGAGGGGGCTGGTTTTGGCAGGAATCTCTCAAGAAGTCTGTAGAATAAGGCAGATATTTTAGAGGTGGGTCTGTTGTGTGCTTCATGGCATGGCCCATGCACCCTTGAATCAGCCCACTTAAGAGGAGAGGACCAGGCATGGACAACCAACAAGAGGAAGGGTCTCCTAAAGCTGCTTCCATCTCCAAAGACTACGCATCATCAATCCACAGCCTAAAGAAATATCCAGGGGGAAGTGGGAATACCCTAAACCAATATCATCCATGAACACTTTGTGTCACAAAATATGTGCCACCAGTCCCCCATCCATCCCTCTTATGCCGAGTCGAAAACCTTGGAAAAACCACACTGGAGGGCGCTGAGCATTGAACTGGCAGGTGCTGGGGCTTCTTGTTACTGGGAGTGGTGATGGGAAGTGATGTGCAAACGATGAGTTGATTTTCACAGTGTTGAGGCCCCGAGGGGGTGTTAATCTGCACCTGGGAAATGTCAAATCCAGTCAGGGAAGCCCTAATGGATTGTTTGCTTTTTGGCAGCGAGGGAGTGGGAAATGTGTAGCTCGCCTAGGCTTGGTTGAGTCAGAAAAGAAACGGCTATTCCCCTGTGCCATCTGGGACAAGCAGTATGCGGTGATTGTGGAGAGGATGGAGGGCCTTATTCAGGCACTTGCTATTCGGGATGCTCTGCCTCATCTCTCTGGGGAGCCAGAGTCTGGCAGCAACTGGCAACAGGACATCTGAAATGCCTTCTCCTTGCTCAAGCTTAGATGTTCTTGTAGCTGCAAATTTATAAGTTATCATGAGCCAACCCTACCCCTTCCTGAACAGGCAATCCCTTATGCCTCAGTCTCCCTATGAATTTTTCTGCACAGCTGAAAATTTAATCACAATCCATATATGTGTATGCATATCTATATATGGATATGCAGTTTAAAAACAAAAACAAAAACAAAAACAAACCCCTAAACAGTTGGAAATAAGTCTGAAATTATTTGTAAATTCACATTAAATTTAATGAGTAATTTAGGCTAGGAAAGAAGAGACAAAAGGGAAATTTCAGAAAAACAAACAACTTTCAAGGCAATTTCAAGGAGAATGTTTCTATTGTTTCAAAGTGGTATTTCCATTCAAAAAAAAAACCCCAAATTTCTAAAAGGCCAAAGGTCAAAACTGAAAACATGAAAATGGAAAAAAAAATTGTTTGCTCAATGTTGACTGAAATGTTTCGCTTTTAAAACTCAAAATAAAAGCTGCTTAATTTCAGGTCAGTGAGTCACAAATGTGATTCTCTGTATTTTCTATGTTTATTTCCCTTTTAAAATAATTATTTTAGGTCAGAAGTAACCAGCATTTTTTTTTTCCTTTTTTTTATTCTTTCAGCTTTGAAGTAAAGTAAATCAATTTCTTGTGCACCTCCAGAGTCATAAATCGAAATACTTTTTTTGTCTCAATTTTTTTCTCATAATTCCCTGCCTATTACCTTGCTTTTTAGATTAACCTACACTGGCAGGTATCTGTGGCTGAAAGCTTCTTCTCTGTTCAGGTTGACCTGTCACCTATGGTGGTGTGTGTCAAGCCCTGTAGCCCATTCAGTATGATTTTTGCCATCACTAGGAGAAGGCTAGTGCATGGGATTTGTGTAGACCTCCCACTGCAGGGTCTCAGGATGTCTCTGGGCTTGCCGTGCCCTTAGCTGTGTGACCCTCTAATCACAAGCCTCCTGTGACCAAGGGCTCTTGCCTGACCTGCCTGAGCTCAGCGCTGAGGACACTCCACATGGCCAAGGGCTGTGCACTGGACAAATACTGCCTAGCAAACACCAGACCTTTGTGTGCCCAGGCTGAGTGCTGGGCAACTCTGCCCCTGGTGCTGGGGACCAGGGAGAAGGGAGCAGGTGGTGGGGAAAGAGAGGATGAAGATACCCCTCGGGGGATTCATGACTGTGGCAGAAGAAACCCCACCGTGGACTTCACACTCCTTCTTGCAAAAACATCAAGGTGATGATAACTCACAACATCACTACTTTTCTGTTGGGGTGACTGCTCCCTTTCACTGTAGGGCCCAGAAGGACGTTGCCGCTGTGTGCATCACAGCAAAGAAAAAGGGGACACTAGGAGGTTTGTCTTAAATAACCAGTTTAGGGTAGAAGACTGGCATATGCACTGAGTCAGATTATGGGACCAATTTTGAAGCCTGCAGGTGAAAATAGTTTGGAGATAGGCATGAATTAAGCCTCGGGTGCCATGCTGAGATGCAAAACAGCATTCATCATTAGTAGGAAAGGCTCGAGGCCATAACAGCTGCCTAATTACATCACATTGATGGTAGAGCATCCTTCTCAACTATGCTGGGGTGAGCCTTAGAGCCCTCTACCACATCTATATAGACAGAATATTGTGAGCATGGTTTGACTGCTCCACCTAACCCTGAGGTGATGGTTCCAGACATGTCACTGGGTCCTGGGAAGGCTATTAAGTTGCCTTCTGGATTTGGGGCACTCAAAGGTCAAGTTATTTGCTGAATGCCTACAGAAGACAGCATGTAGGCCAATCTGGAACCTGTATGTCAAAGTGGACTTTGATTTGGGAGAATTTGGGTTCACTTTGATTGAGGCCATACCTTGATCTCATTTCCCCAACAAGAAACCCTTTATTTTTCATGTTTCCTTCTGACCTCCTTGGCTAATTCACTCTGAGGCTTGGCATGTGACCTCTCCATGCATTTACACAAGTGAAAATTTGCATCCTCCTGAAAAAGATCACTTCCTCTCAGCATCATCCCAGCATCTTGAATGAGCTTTTGAGCCTCTTGTCTTTTCCTTATGAGCTTGAATGAGAAAAGAGAAGTTCACTTTGGAAGTTGAGAACCTCAGTCTGTGCTAACATCAAACACTTACCCCTCCATCTGCAGTAAACCCTGATTCCCTCTCCAATCTCTTTGCTGATGTAAACTAGCCTTTCTTAGCAAAGATGTCATTTACTGGTGCTTGAAGGCTTAAAAGCTTACAGAGCCGTCTGAATAGGGGAATTTGAAAGGAAAACTTTTTTTGTTAATGAGAATGTTTTTAGCAATTACGATGTTTTTAGTTATGTGACATTTTTTATCACAGTACCATTGTTTAAAGGACTTACCAAGCAGTCAGCAAAGCAAGTTCAGCAGAGCAAGAATATCTCTCAAATTCCTTACTTAAAGAAATGTCCACAGCAAATCCTTTCTGAGGAGATGGTGTTTCAAACTCTTAGCACAGAAAACAATGTCAGAAAGTTTGCTCCAAAAGTTATCCTTTTCCAGCCCTCAACCAGCCCCATTTGTTGCCCTGGTGACTTTGTCCTGGCCCCACTAAGGGCAATGGTGGGTGCATCCTCTCACAGCAGGATCCCTTGTGTTGATAATCCAGCTCAGACACTCTCTGAAGTGCAAGTGACACAGCTCTGAAAGTAAAAAATGGTGAAAAACAGCCTTGCAAAACCCTCCCCCTTCTCTGTGAGCTGGTTCTGGTATTTCACAGGGCAGCAGAAATATTTAGGCATTGCTTTTCCCTTCTCTTGTGTAGTGTCAGTGGTGCTTTCCTGAACTAAAGTCCCTTAAGGCTGCTGAGAATTTGCCTCATCTGACTTCTTATTTCAGAGCTTCCTTTATTATTTGCTGAAAATTTCTGGAGAGTTGGAACTGGCTTCGACAGCAGCTGTCAACGGTTCTTGTTTAATTATAGGGAAGGGGGAGAGGAGAGGTCCTGGGAGAGTTTGGGGTACACAGGCTTACCAGAATCTGTATGACAGGAAAGAATAAGAGAAACAGGATGTACTGAACTTGGCATGAAGTTGGGCAATAGTTATCCTGGCACAGAGCGTGCCTAAACATTGTAAAGAAGCAGGCTGTTAAACTGTCAGCATGCATTCCTATGATCCAGGATGATATGAAATATTTCCTTGCAGCTTGGGATTGGAGAGAAAGGAGTATTTGAAGTGCTGAACAGATCTTTAAAAATCAGAGATTTTCCATCCATTGCGTTGCCTGAAGTCACTGTGCTATTCTTCACAGTTGTATTGCCAAGTGGCCAGTCCCATCTGAACTTGAGACCCCAACAGAAAGAAGAACTTGAGTCGCTTTTACTCTAGACAATAGTTCAGCCCCTGCCTGGATCCTGCTTAGGGTTGTATTATCTGCAATATTGTAGAGACCTGGCTTGGGGAATGGCTTCTCCAAGCAGACTTTACAATTCTACCTTCTCACCCTGTCACAAATCAGGATGCCTCCTATTGACTTTTAAGCTGTTATTTTTCCTCAGCAAGAGACAGACCCTGTGCCTTCCACATCCTCCAGCTTTCCTCCATCCATTTCCATGTGCTCACTTCAAATGCTATCCCAGCACAAGACTCATAGCTGCGTTTGGGAATCTTCACCTGTCTCCTGGTATACTCACCATGACCTAGACTTCTCCAGATTCCTAGAAGTTGCCAAGGAGTTCCTGTATGGGCTCAGCTTAGTTATACCGTCACCGCTGCCTTCCCTTCCTGCTCCTCTGATCCCTGAGCACCTTCCTTAGGGAGGGTGAGAACATGTAATTTTGATTTCCCATATCCCTGCAGGAGGAAAGATAATACTACCAAGATGAGGTTGGGGGAAAAAACCCTTCCCAGAGAAATTTTGCACCTCAGAAAGCCACACCTCTCAGAGCGAAAGTAGATAAGTACCATGATTGGGTGCACATCAGGACACCTCCTACCTTTCTGTAGACTCTTCAGAAACACGCATTCCAGCTACAAAATTTATTTTTCCCTGTGACGTGATCTTACCCAGGCTCCTCTCCTGTCCCCTAACCACTTGTAGGGTTTCCAGCACATATCAGTTGAGACAAGCCATGAGGCATCTCTGCAAAATGTATGAGCATCAGCTGCCTTGTCTATTTTGCCCAGAAGCTCTCTTGGCTTCACATCTCACCCTTGCCTGTGTAGCACCTAGTATGAGCAGCACGGTTTTGTGTTCAGCAGGGAATGCTACCACACTGCTAATAATTAATAATAATATGGGGCTAAGCCCAGCACCCTACCAGAACATTGACTGCAAAGCCAGCAACACAGCCAGGAGTGAAGATTAAAAAGGGGAAAGAAATCTGGCAGAGAATTACTTAATTTAGTGCAGTTGAAACTCAATAATTATTTCCTTAAAAATAGAATTTGCTGAAGCAACTTCTAGCTTTTCATTCTTTTCTTTTCCCTTTTTTTTTTTTAATCACTGCATAATAAAGTAATTAGTAATTTGTGTCACTTCTGTAATTCTTTTTCCCCTGGTATAATCACAGGGGGTGACACATTTCCACAGCACACTTTAAAAAATACAATAAAGAGAGGCAAAAATCAGAGCTGGTGTTTGAACCCTATCAAAGTAAGTAATACACATTATGCTTCCTCAAAATGATGATTACATCACTGTCGTTAACTTATTAATTAGAGAAACCTTGGATGGTGGAGCAGGGCAAATACTCTGTGACAGATTCTGGTCTCAGCTGAACCCAAGAAAATCCAGCGACTTCCCCAGGGTGAGGCAAGCAGATGCATGGCTCCACAATGATAACCGTTTCTTGTCTGTATTTTATTTGGATGTACAAGACACATCCCAAGTGTCCCTGTTGTGCTAGCAGTTGGCATTTGCAACCAAAATGAGGAAGGAAGGGAGAAAGAGGGAAATGTTTGGAGTGAAGGATTGGGAAAGTGACTTCCTCTGTAGAAGACGATGGAAGTGAGCTTCAGCCAGGTGCCTTCTTGTCTCAGCTATCCTTGGAGAACTGCAGACTTCTGTCAACCTTGTGCCTCACTTAGAGAGATCCATTTGTGTGGCGGAAAAGATGATCTTCTGTCCACGTTTATTCAGCACATGACTTACAAAGACCCTGCTAAGGTCTTAGAGGGATTTTGCAAAAGTTGAATAGGACCCTCTGTATTCTCCATGCAAGTCATGCAGCCCTCCTCTGCCTTCTGGTGTCCTCTTAACTCGGTATGTATCAGCAGCTGGGCAAGGACTTCCTTGTGTGTGACTTTCTGACCCCTCCAAGCTACCAGGTGATTCAGGATTTGCTAATTACTCATCCCTTTTAATGGGCATATCTTTGTTGATTCCTGGTGCTCTGCAAAGCCTCAAAGGCAGCTGGAACAACACCCCAGACTGGACTCTGACTAACTGCTGACACAGATGCAAGTTTGTCAGCCCAGAGTTTGTACTTCCCTGCCAAAAAAATGTTTGCAGAGTACCCCCAGGTGTACAGTCCCTCCCTGGCCCGAGGTGGCTATGGGCCACATTGCTCATTTTTCCCAATAGGCCACCAGGCTGGAGGCTGGTGCGAGTCCCTTTTCCGCAGAGATGGACATGGGACCGAAAATCAGCTCGAGTACTCCGGCTTTGTAACACAGCGGTAAAGCAAGAGTCAGTCCTGGTTCCTTTTCCAAACTGTGCTTCTGGTTTTGTTCAATGACTCACTCATGCAAAATGCATAAGTAGTGGCTGGAGCAAAGGTGAGCCCTCTGGATTTACCCCTTGCCCCAAAACGGATGTGAGATGAACTCCTCAGCACTGAGGAACCAAAAAAATGCTGACGCTCCTCTCCCTCTCTGAGCTTGACTTGTCTGCAGACCAGCGCTGACAGAGTGGAGCCAGCAAGCAGTAGCTGAATTAATTCAGAACCCTCCCTCCCTGAAGACCAGTTTCATTACCTACACCTTAAGCTGCAGTGTCCACAGCTCTTATATTGCTTTTGTCTGGCTTAGACCTCCCTAAGCCCCGCCAAGGAGGTAAAAACATGTAGGTCAATGGCTGGGTTGAGAATGCCAGCTAAAATGAGGAACCCCTTGCTCCCACTCAGATCAATGCTTATCCCCCCAGTTTCTCCCCATAATGGTCATTGTCCTCCCTTTCCTCTCATTCTATTGTGCTTTTAGAAGATAGGGCAACACCAATGAACAGAAAAAACACAGGAGACATTTTTCTCTTCAGCAATCCAACTTTTCCAAAAATATCAGAGCCAGGAGATCATGAAGAAGCAGTGTCCTGCTACATACATATTACTGTTGTCTTTAGTACCTTTCACTGAATTTTGAAGAGCAAAGTGGGAAATTTAATATCCTCAGGCTGATGGGTTGCTCACTCCTGTCCCTCTCTGCTGATACACTGCGTTCATCTATGACTTCCAGGTTCTCCCTGCTGCCAGACATATTCATGTCACCTTCTTTCTCATTCCCTGGCCTGATTTCCTCTCTAACATCACACAGTAGCCGCCATGTTTTCCTTCCATCAGAATCTCATCTGGAAAAGCCAGAGACATCATGTTCAAACACAAATCAAGCCCATTCACTTTTTTAGGAAAAAGAAAAGAAAGATTCATTTTTGAATCCTCTTTTTGCAGTCTGGGTGTCACCAGAGGCTGGTTTCAAAGTTATTAGCCTGCACCTTTCTTGTTTGTGGAGCAAGAGATCACTTGAGACCCTCCATGGGATTCATAAATGACACCTGATCAATAGCGTCAGGGAGAGCAGGTGACCAATAGTGAAGGGAAGTGAAAACTGGCATTGTGGCTTCCAAGAGACTGGTTTGACATGTCACCTTACCTGGGTTTACAGGGAAATGTTGGCAACAGCAGGATCCCAGGGTGCCATCTTCCCCTTCTCCTCTCCACCCCACTTCTGGACCCGTTTCTTTCTCACCACAGGAAGGTGGTTTCCATTATGCAAGTCTTGTCTGTCATTTCAGATAAAAGTTGCGCTTTCAGAAAACATAGGATTTAGGTTACGGGTGTGCTGAGACATCAGCTGACCTATCAGCCCAGCCACTGTCTCTCTTCTTACCCTCACAGTCATCTTGTTGCCTGTTGTCCTAGACTCTGAAGACTTTTAGCTCAACTCAAACTGCTTCTTCAATATTTGTGCCATATCTATGTCAGATTTCTCCACAGTTTGCATCCATAAAAATTAGTTAAAAACAAACAAACAAACAAAACCCAGTTCTTTGGACTGTTGGCTAAGACACTGCCTGAGATGGCTGCATATCAACTGCCTGTTGGAAATATCCATGGCCAATGCTTATCCTCAAAACATGCCTGGGAATTGCACAGGAGCGTGCAAGCTGGTGTGGACTAAAACTATTTCAGAAGCCTTCCTAACAGCAAAACATTGCAAGCATATATGTTCCTATGCCTGGGAGCAGTCCTGCACTGGTGATTTTCCATGGAAAGGTGGCTACAGGGTAACATACAGCAGTCAGGTTGCATTTGGTGGATACAGGTATAGGTCCAGATCTAACTTCAATTTTCCTGGTTGACATTAATCCAGCTTTATGAGCAACGCATCTCTAGCTCTGTTCATGGGAAAGGAAGAGATAGGTACTGTTAGGGTCTGATTAATCTGAACTCTTCCTAGAGAAACTCTCCCTAGAAGTGGTTATTTTCAGTAGGGTAAAGGGTGCACAGCACAGAAGTAGCTGTAGGCTTCAGCTTGTCTGGTTGCCCTAGACAAGTCACTCTGTGTCTGTTCCTCAGCAGAGAAATGAGGCATTTCTCTTTTTCTACTTCCTCAAAAGAGCAAAAGATATGGCACAGATAAAGATGGACCAGTGTCTCGACCCTCAAGCCAAGCATGAAGCCAAATCCATTTCCTGCCCAGACACTTTCATACACAGACACGGGGATGTAGTCATACTCTCAAATACTGTGTAAAGAAAGTGTCTGATGTCCTTCATCCCTCTATACACTTTGCACGTGAATATACCCACCATCCTGTAGATACTATGGGTAGTCCGTGGGTGGCTGCATTCTCCAAAAAGACCTCTAGGTCCTTTTCCTTGGTGGATCTTTCTGGTGGGTCTAGGAGAGCTGTAACCACTCTTCATCACCTGCGCACCCTCATGAGTCCATCTCTTTTCCACCTGTCTCCCCCTATCCACATTTGGGACGTACAGTTTGGACACTTGTGGCAACCATGTCAATGACCCTACATGTGGTGGGTTGTGGAGAGCAAGAGAAGAATCTTCCCGCCCTGCCTTTTTCCAGAGTCAAGCACATTGGCATTTCACTTCAGCAGCTGTTTCTTGGGTCATGGTGGGTGCTGCCATTCACACGTAGATCACTTAATAATCCAATGTATGAATGCTTATTCTGAGTGTCAAGGATTATTTCAGAACCAGCTTTGTGGAAAATGGTATCAAAGCTGGAAGGGAGGGAGAAAGACTGTAAAAAGATATATTGGAACAAGGAACTAATTAAAGGTTGATATATATATATATTTTTCTCCATCAGAATTGCTGGAGGCAACAGGCTTTGCCCCACCTCATGATCTGCCATCACTGGAACTCCCCAGTACTTCAGAAGAGCTTGGGTGGATCTGAACAGGGGCAGGTGCACCTATAGGCTGCAGTTATGAGTTTCTTCTGAGGATAAGCATCATAAGGTAATCCCACTGCAAAATCCTTTTTGTATTGTCCTTACAGTGTTGACTGAAAGCATTTGTTTCTTTGTGAGACCGTCTCACGGTGCTTTGTATTGCAGTGCATTGACTTTCTTTCTCTCTCGTTTACACCAACAGCCCAAGAACTCCTCTGTCTCCTGGAAGGAACCGTGTGAAGGGCAAAGGGTGCACAGGCAGGTTGGGGTTAAAGGGCAGGTTTTGGTACATGCCCTGCACCCTTACTGCAGTCTGGTTGACTTGTCAGCATGGACGTAGAACAACATTCATCCAACTCACATTTGAGTCAGGCTTTTCTTGAAGACTTCATAGGGGGTTCAGTTTAAACAGGTTAGGGTTAAATGCAGACCAAACATACACAGTTTAGTTCTTGGGGACTGCTGACGGGGTAGGGGGCAATTTGTGTAGCTTATGAAGGAATCTGATGCATGTTTCTATGCTGTATGAACTTTGTGGCAGAAATCTGAACCATTTCAAACAGAATACTTACTTTCTTCCTACAAGCTTCACTGCCGACAGTTGCCATGGGAACTCAGCCCACTCACCAGCCAATCACGTGAATAGATTTGTTTTGTTAGTAGTAGTAATATTAGCATTATTTTTGGTACAAGAGACTGATCATCGCTGCCACTTATGTTCAAATAACCCTTTACTGTAATATCTTTGATGGGACGTGTGCCTGTGCCCATTGCTCTCTGGATAAAGAACTGCTGACAAGTGTGCCATTGGTCCTGAGTGGCTAAGAGAAACCTTTCCTTCATTAGGAGATGATCTATTTGCCTGTTGCTGTTAGGTCCTGAATCCCTGTGCTAAGAGGGAGGGGAGTGAGCTATGAATCTCCGATTGTCATCTGAGCAAATCTGATGTCGGAGCCAGAGAAAAGGAAAAACAAGAGCAGTAGGGAGGTGAAAGTGGGAGTGAGTATTTTAACAGCAATAGAGCTAATGAGGAGAGTCGGGGGACTGAGGAGGAGAAGATTAATACTGAAGGGAAGGAACCTGCACTGAAGTGCAGTTTGTCATGCTGTTTGCAGATCTGGTCAGGCAATATGCAGATCTGCTCATCGGCCATAATAAATTGAGCACGCAACGCATCATATCTGGAAGAGCTCATCCCTTTGCAAGTGACAGGCACAAAGACCCCTTGTTAGCAGAGGAGGACTTGAATAAAAAGGGAAATTGAAACAAAGGATGATAGACGAACAGTCTCTGAGCAGCAGAATAAAGGTTATGCTATGTCGGACTGTGTGCTTCCTACAGAGACAGACAGAGGACAGGTGGGTATCTGAGCACTCTCCATCTCTCTAACTCTGCTGATATGCTGTCATGGGGGTCACTTCTGTGCATAAAAGATGTGGGTAGTACAGTGTACATTCACAGGAAAATTAGAGAAAGAAAAACATTCAGGATGAATTCACCTTACAGAGAAGTGCAAACTACTCCACCCTCAGAAGTGGTGCCTCTTCCAAAACTTCCAGAGATCTGCTGCAAAAGGGAAAAAGGGTCAGCAATGAGAAGTCTGAAACTTATGAGCCGTCTGCGTTTTGTAGTCATCAGGACATGATGTGTAATCCATCCTGTGCCTCCCAGGTCTCCTCTGAGTACTTCCCATTTTCATGTGGGAAAATCTTCCCCAGTTGTGAGGATCATCCATACCTGTGCATGTGGATGAGTGGTATCTGTATATATGGTACAGGAAAGAGAGAATGCACCAGTGAGTTGCCATACATGCCCTCCATATCTCTGCTGCCAGTTAGAAAGTGAGAGAACTACATACCTATTCTGAAGCCGCAAGGATATGGTAATAGCACAGGCAAAAAACATACAATCACAAATTTATTATAGAACCATAGACTAATTAGAGCTGGAAGGGATCTTAAAGATCATCAAGTTCCAACCGCCCCTACCATAAGCAGGGACACCTCCCATTAGACCAGGTCGCTCAAAGTCCCATCCAACCTGGCCTTGAATACCTCCAAGGATGGAGCATCCACAGCTTCTCTGGACAACCTGGGCCAGTGTCTCACCGCCCCCATAGGAAATAATTTCTTCTTAATATTCTCATTCAAATTTCCTCTCTTTCAGTTTAAAACCGTTACCCCTCATCCACATGAAGTTCAAAGGGAGCAAGTGCAAGGTTATGCACCTGGGCCGGAACAATCCTCGGTACCAATACAGACTAGAAAACAAGGTATTAGAAAGCAGCTCTGAGGAAAGGGACTTGGGGGTGCTGGGGATGAGAAGCTGGACATGTGCAGGCATTGTGCACTTGCAGTCCAGAAGGCCAATCGCATCCTGCATCAAAAAAAAGTGAGTGTTGCCAGCTGGTCCAGAGAAGAGATTCTGACACTTTGCTCTGGTGAGACCTCACCTGGAGTACTGTGTGCAGATCTGGAGGCCCCAATATAAGGAGGACATGGACCTGATGGAGTGGGTCCAGAGGAGGGCCACAAAAATGATCAAGGGGTTGGAGCACCTCTGCTACAAGGACAGGCTGAGGGAGCTGGAGTTGTTCAGCCTGGAGAAGAGGAGGCTCCAGGGAGACCTAATAGCAACCTTCCAGTACCTGAAGAGGCCTACAGAAAGGCTGGGAGAGCCTATTTACAAAGGCCTGCAGTGACAGGACGAGGGACAGTGGGGTTAAACTGAAGAAGAGCAGATTTAGATTGGATATTAGGAATAAGTTCTTTACAATGAGGCTAGTGGAGCACTGGAACAGGTTGCCCAGGGAGGTGGTTGAGGCCCCTTCCCTGGAGACGTTCAAGGTGAGGCTCGACGAGGCCCTGGGCAGCCTGGTCTAGTTGGGGATGTCCCTGCTGATTGTGGGGAGGCTGGACTAGATGACCTTTGAAGGTCCCTTCCGGCCCACATGATTCTACAATTCTATCACTCCACTCCCTAATAAAGAGTCCCTCCCCATTTCTCCAGCAGGCCCTTTAGGTACTAGAAGGGGTTCTAAGGTCTCCCCAGAGCGTCCTTTTCTCCTTCAACTCTCTCAGCCTGTCCTCATAGAAGAGGTGTTCCAGCCCTCTGAACATCTTCATGATGCTCCTCTGGACTTGCCCCAACAGGTCCATGTCCTACTTATGTTGGGAGCTCCAGAGTTGGATGAAGAACTACAGGTAGGGTCTCATGAGAGCAGAGCAGAGGGGCAAAATCACCTACCTGGACTTGCTGGCCACACGTCTTTTGATGCAGTCCGGGGTACTGTTGGTTTTTTGGGCTGTGAGCGCACATTGCCACCTCATTTTGAGCTTCCCATCAACAAGCAACCCCAACTCCTTCTCCTCAGGACTGCCCTCCATCCATTCTCCCCCGAGCCTGCATTTTGCTTGGGATTGCTCTGACCCTTGTGCAGGACTTGGTACTTGGTCTGGTTGAACTTCATGAGTTTTGCATGGGTCCACCCCTAAAGCCTGACAAGATCTCTCTGGATGGCAGATAAGTTGTCTTTAGTGGTTGCCAGTGATTCCTGAGCTCATGCTAAGACACCACACTGCCTGATGTGTTGAGAGATGAGATGTGTTTTCAGGCTTCATCAAACCAATTACGAGCCTCTTATCTTGCAACAACTTTTCCTGTTTGCAAACCATTTTTGGTATCATCAGCATCTTAGGCATGAAAATAACATCACTTATGAAATGTGTCTCACTGCTTTGCCAAAGTCTTTCCAAGGAGAAGCCCAAGATCTCTTAAAATATTTGTCAGGGAATTAACCTCTGAAGGTGCCCCAAATAGGTCCCAAAGATCCTCTGTTTCTTAACAGAAATAGAATAGTCTGTGGTAGTGATGTGTTGATTAAAAAATTCTGGTAACGTCAGTGTTATGGGAGACATAGGCTCATGATTTACCTCCTTTGGATTTTTCCTCTGCATTTGTTAGCCATCACAGCATTATTTTTGTTATTCATACGCTTGGTAGAGTTCCCAGTGTTGTCAGATTTCCCAGCTGAGACTGAAGCAGTGTTGCATATATTCTGCCATCCAGAGCAAGGGATGCTCCAGAAGAACCTCACTTCCAGAAGGCCCAGCTGGACCTCTGCACTGTTCCAAAATATGACTTCAATGTTACCAGCTGCTGTAAGGGTCTGGGAAAGAGTTGTTGCCAGTAGCTGTTTATAAGGACATCAGAGGGGATCAAAGACTTGAACATCAGTGGCATGACCTGCTCTAGACCATGCATCCTGCAATGTGATCCTTCAGTTACTCCTTCTATCAAACTCATATTAGTACTTCTTAGAGCTTTGTCATAGTTACTAATCAATAGCAATATTAACAAACATTTCTGTGACTAAAGAGTATGTTTTCTTTTCTTTTTTTAATCCTCAAACCAGATTATTAAAGGTATTTGCTTTGGGTTTTGGTTTTTTTTTTTGTTGTTGTTTTTTTTTGTTGTTGTTGTTTTTTTGTTTTTTTCTGTAACAGGGGAGCTTTTATACATAATTATACCCATTATTCCATTTATGTCAAGTGATATTCCCAGGTATAAATCTCCCAGCATTTGTTCTTACAGAAGGAAAAAGAAACCTCAGTAGCATCAATGCAGTGTCGAGCTATAAAGTACAAATGCTTTGGTTTCCTGGAGGAGCCAAGTTTGATGATGTATTACTCTCTTTCTAACAGTCTGTTGATTGATGCAAATGATTCCTCTGGCAAGATTTTTTTTTTTTTTTT
>VXBJ01007811.1:509198-537158 GCA_013400055.1 Nycticryphes semicollaris
AAAAAAAACCAAAAACAAAAACCTGCTGATTAATCATGTCTGGCCCACAGGGTAACAATTACCATCATGTTAATTGGAAAAGATTGAATAGTGAGGAAATAAGGAGAAGATAGACTGAGCTACTGCCAGGCAGTTTCTACCTTCTGTGGAGATGAATCTAGCCAGTTGTGGAGACAGAGACATGGTCCAACCATGTAGGGAGGGTCAGGACTGGAGCCACCCCTCCAGATTTGCAGGTGAGGGAATGGAAAGCTTCAGTGGGTTATGCTTTATGTTGACACCCAACTTATCCTTTCTGGGTTGTTGGAAAAGCTGGAACGACAATGGTCCTGGCTGAAACATCTCAACTGCAGTACTTGAAAGGAGGTGAGGTGATCAATCAGTTTGGGTCCACGAGATGAGGTGTTAACAAAAGTTTCATCTTGCTTTCTTCCAATATTTGACAACGTGCATATTAAGTCATGAGGTAAGTGTTTGTTATGTTTTATGTTTTGTTATGGTTAGGTTATGTATGTTTTGTTTTGACCATAGGTCATGACATTAAGGAGCTATGCTATTGGGTTATAATAGGAAGAAGAAAAGAAGAAAGCAACATCAGATTGTATTTCTCTAATAACAAATACCAAGTTATTCTTGGAGCTGGTATTCCAACAAGTTATTCTTGGAGTTATCTACAAGTCCTGTTGCCTGTCCCCACTGTCCCTCATTCCCTTAGGGACATTTTGTTCAGATAATTAATTACTTCTTGAAGTTATAGGGTCTTAAGAGGGGGTTTATGGTTACCCAGTTTTCTCAAAGCAGGCACCCTAATTTTCTCTACACTGCAAAACGAACCCCAGCTCTGCAAGAAAGCAGGAACACACGGAGCTATGAGAGGTCCTCTCCACATTGCTGGTTCCAGCCTAGCCATAGGATAACCATACAGCATCAACTCTGTGTTTAGGAAGCCTTGAACATGGCACTGAGATGTATCACACTATCCCCAATCACAAAAGAAGGAAACCTCTCTTGGTTGGTCTTCTGGGATCCCAGAATACATGTGATTCCATATTATATTATATATATATATATAAATATATATAAAATCTATCCACCACACATGGGTGAGGTAGATAGCAGCAGGGTGAGATGCTAAGTCTCCAGCCTTACTGGTCTACTGCTGTTGGATTGGTGGGTCTCCTCTCAAAAGTGACAGTGGCAGTGTAGTGAGGAGGCAGACCAAGGAGGGCAAGCTCTTTGTGTTCAGGGGATGTGAACATGTTCAGAGGGCACATTTCTTTAGAAGGAAAAAAAACTTCTCCGTCATCCAGCTCTGGATTCTGCTGGACTCCGTGTGGGAGTATCCAATGACATTGATATTTGGTCCCAGTGAAACTATGCTGCTTGGCAACAAGGTATGCAATGGCCCACAATGTGTTATTTTCAAAGCTTGACACCAGAGTACGTGTTTTATGACCCAGAGTGTGACAGACACTTGTCTGAGTGATCAAGCCCTGTTGGGACAGCATTGGACCCAGTTAGTGTAGCATGTGCATTGTGTCTCTCTGGAAAACATCCCAGGGAAATTGTCCTGTCAGCTTGCCCAGATTTCTGCCTGCAGTGAGCCACTGGTTCATTCTGGAAGGAAGCCTGGGAGTGCACATATAGGAGGGATGCCCAAGAGACCAGGCATTTTGAGAAGTGAGCCAGGGCCCCCACTTAGCTGTGTGCAGGCTCTGCTCAAGAAGAGCTGAAGCAGGTCTCTACCTCCCATACCTCCTTCTGTGAGCATCTTTTCAGATACGGCAGATGGGTCCAGCATGGCACGAAACCAATCAGAAATAGCTCTGGCGCAGCACTCCGAGTGATTTCAGACTGTGCCTTCTCTGGCCATGAGGCCAAGCTGGAAGAAGTGTTGGAAAAAGTCAGCTCTCAACCCGCGAAGCCAGGATCTCATTAGGCATGGCAGAGAGGAGCATGGAAAACAAATACCTGGCACCACGATTTTTCTTTAGCAAGAAGGGTATAGATTCTGGTTTAGAGGCAAAAACAGCATTTGCAGCAGATCCTCCCATGCCCTGGTACAGATAGAAGGTCTCATTAAAGTAATCAGCTCTGGAGATGACACTATTTGCACTCTCAGCACAGGCTGTGAATTGGTATCGGGGTCTCTGAAATAGTCAGGCTGGTGAGGATACTGCAGTATGCATGAGCAATAAGAGGGGTCTCCTATTAGCACCGACCTTTGGGGGAATGAAAGTGAAGAGAGCGAAGAAGAAATAAAAAAAAAAATCATGTCCAAGCCAGTGGAATGTCTCTTGCTTTGCCTGGTTTATTCATTGCTGCCTGTTTCCTTATTTACTGTTTATTTATTTACTTGGAGGCGAGGTGACCTTCAAAGCTGCTGCTTGTCACTAGCAGCCTCTTGGTTGCAAGTTGCATGTTAATTTTGGCTTAGACACTGGAGCTGAATGTCCTAGGCATACTGCGGTGGAATCTGTGCCTCTCATTTTCTATGCCATTTAAAAGCAGGGGTCTGCTTTGGGTAGCCAGGCTGTATTTTCAGGCCTAAATAATAAAAAGCTGTAGGGAACATGTGGGCCTGCTGATGCAGACACCCCCTTTTATTCCACCTCAGCCCACTCATATAAGGGATGGTGTGACTGCCTGCCATAGAGGGATGGTTTGCAGTCCCACAGCAGATGTGGAAATGTTCTCTTCCTCCAAACTCTGCCTTTGCAGGGAGCAATCATCTGTCTCCCACAGATTCAGTGCAACAGACTTTATTTTCATTGTTAACGGTCCATAAAAGCAAGCATCTTTCCCCCATCCTTCCCCACCTACCCACGCAGGTCTTCAAGGTGAGTTTATAGCCTCCAGAGCAGCAAGGTCACCTCAATGACAGCCACGACACCATCCAAATGGTGTCTGTGGAGAATGATCTACAGAGTGACTACAGTCATAGTGGCATGATGAAAGGAGGAACTTCCAGGGCAGGAGCCAAAGGAAAATATCAGATGCCTGTGGTATTTGTACCACTGCCAAGATGACAGCAATGATTTGTTGGCAGCCATACACCTCAAGCCAGGACCTTGCAAGCCAGACACCTTGTGGCAGGGTCTATAGTATGCCCTGGACATGCCCCATTTGGGACTTTTCTCTCTCTTTCTTTATGATTCCAAATAAATATGGTGCTCTGCTTAGTGTCCCATTTAATGCAGCCTGCTCTGGAGCAGGGGCTGACTCTGGGCTATTCTGAACAAATAATAATATTTCCCAGTGCACTAGACAGATGCCATACTTCACCCAGAGATGGAGGCTTTTTTTTTTTCTGAGAGTGAAAACTCATCGCCCTGGGTCTCACTCGCACAAACAGAAAATTTTGCTTCTTTGAAAAGCAGAGGAAATGAAGGCAGGAAATGAAGGCAAGCAAAAAAATAAAGGCAGACAGAAAAATAAAGACAGGAAACCAGTTTCTTGAAGGGGAGGGGTGTGAAATGGTATAAAGTCTTCCTTTTCTAACCTTAAAACATAATTATTATGAAAATTGTCCCAACAGTGGAAATGTCTCATGCAAGATATAGGTGGCCTGTGTGTGAACACACAACCTTAACTTGGTGAGTACTATCCATAATTTAGGATGAACAGCCCTCCAGGAGGAGCTATTTCTTTCCCTTGGTGACAGGGTTTGTTTCAAAGATAAGAATAGACACATGTAATAAAGGAAAAGGAGCTCTACACCGAACATTAGAAAAATGCGTTGCAACAATGAATGGCAACACAGACACAGGCTGATTTCAGCTAAGCTCTGATTTCTAACCAAGATCTTGAGGGCCTACTGCCATTACAGAGAAATAGGGAATCTCCAGCAGAAAATCAGACTATTTTGGGTGTCTCTGCTGACTACAGGACAATCCCAGTGACTGGGCTCCTACTGAAGCTCCACATCAGTTCTATGCTTTGAGTTAGACCAATTGATCTCGGGACATAGAGACAGCTCTCTGAAAATGTTTGCTTTTCTGACTAAAGAAAGCCTGGAGCATGGGGAGGAGGAGGAGACCCTGTGCTGGAAAACAGCAGTTCCAACACAGCCAAGCCAGTCCAAAGACTTGAAGCAAGATCTGAGAGCAGTGCCCTAAATCCTCCAGAAGAGCTAAAGCAAACCCAAGATGCTTAATCTGGGGCATGTCGAGTTAGATGAGGGAAGTAATTTTTGCTGTGTATATGGAGGAAATGGGGAGACTGAGTTCTGACGTCCATGCCTGCAAGGGAACATCCGATGCTTGGAGAGATATCAGAAGAGAGCAACAAAAATGATTCAGAAGTCTGGAGGAAAATCTCTGATGAGGAGAGGTTTCAAACATGTACCCTGATCAGTTTATAAGAATTAAATTTGAGAGTTTACCTCCTTTAGGAGATGATGGCAAGGAATGAAGAAAAGCATAATTCAACCCAGGCTGGAGAAAATAAAGAATAAGGTGAAACAGGGTGAGGATTTAATGTGCTGGTACAAGCTCCCAAGGAAATGGGTGGAAATTCAGGCTCTTCAGAACAAACGTTGGAAATTAGACTTTAATTCAACACAAGGTATTGGATCTTTGACGAGAGAGTAGGTGGGAAAAAACCAAGTTGGTTATGATGTAAAGATAAGATTAAATAAACTTAAAGTCCCTAGTTAATTCTAAGTATATAAATCTGTTAAATGAAGCTAAGGTTCAGGCCAACAGAATGATGCTGGAGCCCTTCCCAGGTTTTGGAGAAATATACAAACTGTCTGAACACATTTAAGACTCCATCATTTTGCAACATTTAATTTTGCAGCCCTGCTCTGGTAAAACAAGGGATAAATGGTTCCAGGAATGCAAAGTGAATTGGATGGAGCAGTAGTAGATGCAGAAGTGGAGGAGAGTCCTGTAGTCTAATTTTTTATTTTTATTTTTTCCAAATCACCATCTCCTCTCTTATTCTTACAGATGCATATTCTTTTTCCACCCCCACAAACTTGCAAATACCTTGTCCTACCTCTGCAGCCCTGCCAGGCTCATCTGAGGCCTCATGATCTGCTGTCAGAAATTATAAAGACGTTCCCAATTTCCAGGCTGAGCAGCCAGGATCACATTTGCAATCAGTTTTAATCACAAGTGTAACTGAGTGGATTGCAAGTGATAAGCCCCGTCTGCAGACAGCTGTGATGTAATGAATATGACAGTTCAGAATTGGGTCTGAAGGTTATTTTTGGGGAAGGCAAGGAACCACAAAATTAGACTCAGTGTAGGGAAAAAAAAAGAAAGATAAAAAGAGAGCCAGTGCTTCAAGCTCACACTTCTAAGAGATCCCCTCCCTGCCTGGCAAGACAAGCTTAAATAATAAAAATTAATTTGTGGAGGATGGCAGCCACTCAAAGAGAAATCTAACAGGTGACCACAGCTGACATGAAATCTCACAGGATGAGCAGGTGAAAGGGCTGAAATGAAATAGCTACGAGCTGTCCCTGCTTTCATAAGCCTAGAGGAATAAAGACTCCTGTTCTCAAAACACTCCAATGCTGAATAAGTGAGAAAAGGCCCTTTGGAAGAAGGGCCAGGAAAAATTACCTGGGAGAAAACCTGGTGTCTTCAAATATATTCCTGGCTTTTGCCAAATGCAAGTTACAGGTTAGCCAAGTGGCACATGTCGAGTGGCAGATACCACAGCCTCCTGCCTCATGTTTCTCCTTCCAATGGCCCCAAATGGCAGAGTCCTTGTCGTAGTTTCTCTCCTCTGATGGCCACATGCTAGATCCAGCCAGGTCTCCACTCCACAAGTGCCCTCTATCTTTAGATGGAAAATTATGGAACAACAAAAGGTCTGGAGAACAGTATGGGGCAGATGATGCCTTCTGAGCAGTTTCCTTTCCATCACAAGGCTTGGCTCATCTACAGACCTAGTCATCTCACCAGCTGTGCTCCATTTCCCTGAACCAGGGATGATGCTCTTTACAAGGTCTGGGGTGATGCTGCAGAAACAAATGTGCTTTACTGGACCAGAGACTGAGGCAACTGGAAGGAGTTGCTTGATTTGCAACAGAGGGGAGGGGAGTGTTGCATCCAGCTCTGGAGTCCTCAGCACAGGAAGGACATGGACCTGTTGGAACCAGTCCAGAGAAGGGCCATGAAGATGGTCAGAGGGTTGGAGAACCTCTTCTATGAAGACTGAAGACAGGCTGAGAGAGTTGTGGTTCAGGGAGATATTAAAGCAGCCTTCCACTACCTGAAAGGGTACAGATGAGATGGGGAAGGGAATGGAGTGATAGGAGGAGAGGTAACAGTTTTAAATTGAAAGAGGGGAGGTTTAGATGAAATATTAGGAAGAAATTATTTCCTCTGAGGATGGTGAGACACTGGAGCAAGTTGCCTAGAGAAGCTGTGGATGCCCCATCCCTGGAAGTGTTCAAGACCTGTCTGGATGGGACTTCGAGCAGCCTGGTCTGGTGGGAGGCATCTCTGCCTACATCAGGGGATTGGAACTGGATGATCCTTAAGGCCCCTTCCAACCAAAACCATTCTATGATTCTATGATGTTGTGATATTAGTCCATCAATTAACTACTGTCTTCTGGTCACACAATCTATGGATTTGGGAAATGGAGTGGCTTGGATCATGATGTCATCAGATCTCACACAATAAATCTGTGATCATATTGTGAGCTAAGGAAGGTTCGTTCAGGTTTGCCCCATTGAAATGGGAATGGACACAGACCAAAGGTTTTTACTGTTGGACCAGACCATGGGTCTCATTATTCTGCCCTTGCTGGGTCATTTCAGGCCATTGGTCCATCCATGGCAAACTCTCCTCTTGTCACAATGGATCATAGCATCACTCGTTTCTGCATCCCATGTCCTGCTGTACTGCTGGTGTGCTATCTCCTGGCCTGTCAGAACAAATCACTAGCTTCTCCTGCCTCCAGCCATTGCTAATTTTCAATGAGTCAGAAAGGAGCTAGGATCAGCTTGACCTTCATCAATAGGATGATGTCACCTAGTGAAAGGCAGACATAATAAAGGTAAAAGCAGGCAGTCTGATATCCCTCCTGATTTCTGTGTCCAGCATTGTAGACCATGATAAAAGTGTCTGTTCCTAAGGAAAAATCAGCTACCTCTGCTGACCTCAGTGTGCCTGCTGCATGCTTGGAGACCAGTATCAGTCCAGAGACGAGCAACCTTTTGCATACTCACTCCCTAAGTAAGCTCTTCTTTAAAGCTGAATTGGGTGAAAGTCAATCTTGATGGAGGAAAGGAGAAAGGTGTCCAGCAAATTTCACTTAAATCATCTCGGGGCATTTTTGTCCTAGTACCTGGCGCCCTTCTGTCCTAAAAAACCTAGGAGTCTGTGCATTTGTTGTCATAGGGAAGTAAATCCGACTGGACTGTTAATGTGGATGAGCTGAACTGCAAGAAAGCACAGGTATTTTTATTCAGAGTTACAGTATCCTTATTCTGACTCATTCCAATCCCTTTGGGCAGAGATATTTTCCCCACAGAGGATAACGCTGTTTGACTAGTCCACCTGCCCACTGTATTAACCACAGGTTATCTTTCCAAATTTCTGTGTCCAACTCCAGCTTTCATATTGTTTGTGTTGGTTTCCAGCCAAGGAATGAGGAATGCTGTAAGAAGGAAAGACAGGTCTGATGGACTGTCATGTAGGACACATCAAGGACAAGAGGAAATGGGCACAAACTTGTACATAAGAAGTTCAATCTAACCATGAGGAGGAACTTCTTCATTTTGAGGGTGGCAGAGCTCTGGAACTGGCTGCCCAGAGAGTTGTCTCTGTCTCTGGAGACACTCAAAACCTGCCTGGACAAGTTCCTGTGCAACCTGCTCTAGGAGGACCTGCTTTGGCAGGGGGTTGGACGACATGATCTCCAGAGGTCCCTTCCAACCCCATATCATTCTGTGATTCTGTGACACGTGGGTTGAATTTCCACTGGGTGAGTGACCTTAAAGTTATTGAATTACCTTGCACCTCCTTGCCACATGTACCAAAGCACAGTGTTGACAACCATTTATTCTGTCTTTATACCCAACCCACATGTTCCTAAGATGCTTCTGGCACAAGCCTTGGTAGTGCAAGCTCTATAGCCCTTGTGGCCTCTCATCACTGTTGCAGGCTGAAGATAAAGAGTGCTTCCAGTGTTATGATGGCAATGCCTTGACATGCAAATGATCACCATGAATCCATCCTAACAACTGGCCTCAGCCACTGCTTCATGTGAGGTGGAGAGAGAGGGAACAAGCCAGGGTATTTGTAGGACGCTAAGACAAAGACCTGTCTACAGTCATTCCATAACACAGTTGGACTATGGGAGTGGCATTTCTACTTGTTCAAAAGGGCTCTCCTATCTTCTTCAAAAGGGCAAGCTATCTTCTGCCTCACTAGTGAAAATGTTCAGCTCTGTAATCAGCAGACAAGCTTTCCACTGATTCTTTTTGCTGCTGGGTACCAAATTTTTTTGAATCATCTGCCTGCCTACATTTCCTCAGATTAGCTCACTGGTATCCCACATTTTTTTTTTTTTCTTCCCTTAGATTAAAAGAAAAGGAGAAAAAAGCACCAAAATCCAACCACAATTCTTCTTATGGAAGGCAGTATAGGAAAAATGGGCTGACACCCTTTTAAGCCCATCCAGAGCAAGGATGCATCATCACCAAGATTTGTGTCTGGTAACTTTGGGCTAAGTCAGCTCTCCTGGTTCAACTGGCATTTCAAAGATATCTTCAGTGAGTAGAAACAAGTAGTTGACAAAATGTAATCCACTGGAAGCTTGTTTATCTTTCAAGGGAATAATCTGAGCAAATGCAGACGTCTTCTCAAGAGCATAAGAAATGCAGTGAGATGTCAGGTGATGGTCTAGCTAGCCCGACTGCCTACCTCACTGGCCATATGAGAAGCCAATTAGGAGCACAGCTATTTCCCATAGTTCATTTCCTTTGTAAGTCCCCATCACCAACAGCTCTGCATTAATTATTTTAGGTTCTTTTCTTGTGCTAATCATATTTATAAGAGTGACCATCATTCCTGGTCACACTTCAAACCAATAGACAATGCTAATACTTCATTGGCAGGGGTTTTGAGTATTGTGTTTAGTTCTGGGCACCTCAACACAGGAGAGATCTTGAGGTGCTGGAGCGAGTGCAGAGGAGGGGAATGGAGCTGGTGAGGGGCCTGGAGAACAAATCCTATGAAGAACAATTGGAGGAGATAGGACTGTTTAGTTTGAGGAAGAGGAGGCTGAGGGGAGACCTCATTGCTCTCTACAACTACCAATAGGACATTGTAGAGAGGTTGGTTTCAGTCTCTTCTCACGGGGAATTAGAGATAGAAGAAAAGGGAATGGTTTCAAGCTGCAACAAGGCAGGTTTAGGCTGAGCATTAGGAAAGCATTTTTCCCAGCAAGAGTGGTCAGACATTGGAATAGGCTGCCCAGGGAGGTGGTTGAGTCCCCATCCCTGAATGTGTTTCAGAGTCTTTGAGATGTGGTGTTGGGAGAAATGGTGTAGGGGAGGAATTTGTAGAGTACGGCTGATGGTTGGACTCAATGATCTCAAGGGTCTCTTCCAACATGAACGATTCTATGATTCATCCTCAGTCCACTCTGAACTTGATGAGGGTGCAAAGAAACCAGCTCACATGTTGGCAACTACCTTGCTGTTGATCAAACTTTGGTGAGATGTCCCAGTCTCAGCAGAGGTGAACGTGTTCGCTCCAACTTAATAAGTCATTCACTCTGTAGAAGTGTAAGCTGTTGTTGGATGGAGTGATGGCTGTGCTCCTTAATTAGATGTTTCAATCAAGTGAGAAATGCTAGAAGGGATAAATTAGGAACTTATAGTTTCCTTGACATGTCCCATTCCAAGTGTTCTTGCTTCTGAAACTTCTCTTCTCTTCTTTTGTATTGTGTTTACTCTGGAGGAGTTTCAAATCCTCAACAAACCTGGTCTGCATCTGCAAAGACAGCTTCATCTACTGCCAGATTTCAGAAAGGATCCTAATACCCTTTATACTACCACAGAAAACAGCCTGCAGCTGTTTCCAGCCTTCCAAGAATACCCATCTGGAGCTGGAGTTCAGAGCTTTGGCATGTCACACAACTGCATATGGGCTTTAAAAATAAGACCTCGAGGCATAAACAAGTTCAACTCCTGAGTGTTCACTTTCACATGAGTGCCTGGACCAGAAGCTGAAGATCTGTCAGCAGATGCTTCCTCCTGCTGCATAGCCAGACTTTGCACATCCACTCAGTGCTATCAGTAATATGTGCTTCTCCAAGCTGTGTGCCTCTGGGTTTCTCCTGTAATCCAGATTGCACCCTTTGTGACCCTACCCCCCAGAGACCCAACAAATCCATTTTCAGACCCATCATCTACCAGATGCTGGTACTGTGAATTGTCAAAAAACTTCTATCTCCACTGATCTCCTGGTAGGACCAAGGTAAGTTTTTTGAATGAATCTGGACTGAAACTGAGAGACTATAATGATTGTCCTTGTGGGTATTATTCATTTGTATTTGACATGTGTGGACGTTAGCCATACTCAAGCAAAAATGGTCATGACATTATCAGTTTGGCCATCTTTTAACCTAGTTATCTTGAAAGAGGAACAGCTTCACCATAAATAGGGAAGTTTTGCTACACATGGGGAAGCTGAGGTACAAGGAGCTGTTGTACCATGGACAAGATCACACAAAAAAGGCAGTGATGCAGATGTCATACCCTTTCTACGTTGTGTCTCCTAGAAGAACTATTGTACAAAAACCTCTTCAGGGGGGCTTGAAGCTGATCAGAAAAGATGTCAGAGTCCTGACTTCCTGAAAGGTCACTCTGAATTCCCAAGTCCTTAAACACGAGCATTGAGGTGCCATCTAAGAGACATGGTCACCACCTAATGAAAAAAAGAGGCACTAGGGAAGCTATCCTATGTAACGATCTAGTACTGGATGTGAAGGAGCATCCCAAGAAATTTCTGCTGGAAGGAGGATGGAAGTCTCTGGAAGCTGGTTATAATGACTTCAAGAAGAGGATGGCTGAGAAAGTAAGGATGACTGTGCCAAGGACAGAATGAAGCTTCCGTCCTTTGGAGAATCTAGGAAAGTAGATTCACTTTCGTAAGTAGATAATAACGACAGTCATTAACATAAAGCAAGCATTGATAACATCCATGGTGGTTCCCACTGTAGGTCTATCTAGCCCAATACAGGGAAAAGGATGAATATGGATATTAACGACTATAAGCTAACAGTGTGCCCGGGTGGCCAAGAAATTCAGTGGCATCTTGGCTTGTATTAGAAATAGTGTGACCAGCAGAAGTAGGGAGGTGATTGTCCCCCTTTACTCAGCACTGGGGAGGCCACACCTTGAGTATTGTGTCCAGTTCCGGGCACCTCAACACAGGAGAGATCTTGAGGTGCTGGAGCGAGTGCAGAGGAGGAGAATGGAGCTGGTGAGGGGCCTGGAGAACAAATCTTATGAAGAACAATTGAAGGAGATAGGACTGTTTAGTTTGAGGAAGAGGAGGCTGAGGGGAGACCTCATTGCTCTCTACAACTACCAATAGGACATTGTAGAAAGGTTGGTTTCAGTCTCTTCTCACGGGGAATAAGAGATAGAAGGAGAGGGAATGGCTTCAAGCTGCAACAAGGCAGGTTTAGGCTGAGCATTAGGAAAGCATTTTTCCCAGCAAGAGTGGTCAGACATTGGAATAGGCTGCCCAGGGAGGTGGTTGAGTCCCCATCCCTGAATGTGTTTCAGAGTCATTTAGATGATTTGTGTTGGGTGATCTGGTGAAGGGGAGAACTCTGTAGAGTGGGGCTCATGGTTGGACTTGATGATCCCAAGGATCTTTTCCAACCTGAGCGATTCTATGATTCTATGAATACAAGATCAAGTGCAGAGAAATACCTATATTTTTACAACTTCTAGAGGACAAAATCATAAATATTCCTGAGGTATCTTTGTATTTACTTGATCTATTTGATTCCATGACCCCTTTTTCCCATTGGATTGTTAAGAATCTTTAGATTGAGTAAACTTTTACCACTTGCAGTATCCCTAGACCAGGGGGGATTAACTGCAGATTAACTGCACATTGTGTAAAACAGGTTTTTTGTTCTGACTTGCTGTCATCTCAAGCACTTTTTTTTTCCTGTCTTTTCAAAGAAAAAAAAGATAGTTGGTTTCTTTCATCGTCTTCATGCCACTCATAATCTGATAGGCCATTATCATGCTCCGCTTCTGTCATCTCTTATTCAGATGAAATATTTCTAGAGTACTTCGTTGTTCTATACCTTTGATCAGTCTATTGGCCTTCCATGTACCTTTTCCAGTTCTGCTGCATCCTTTCTGGGAGGGGGGACACCAGAGCAACTCAAAAGATTCAAGAAGCAGGCCCTCATTGAATTTACCCAGGGACATAATAATGCTTTCTATTTTGATCTCTATTCCCTTTCTATTAATTCTTAACATTCAATTTGCTTTTTTTGTCACTACCATTGAGCGCTGAGGTGACATATTCATAGAACTGCCTATTATAAACACCAACTCATTCCTGAGTAAGTAATAGTCCATTCAAAGCTCATCACTGTATGTAAAGTTAGGGTTGTTTTGTGTTTTTTTTTTTTTTCCCACATGTACCACCCTATATATATTTCCACTGAATTTCAGCTGCTATTTTATCATAAAATCACTCAGCAGTGTGACGTCCCTCTGCAGTTCTTCCACATCATCCCTCATCATTACTACCTTGTATAACATCATCATAGGATTTAAGTCACCTCATTACATCACTCAGCACCAGCACACCTGATTTACATCTCCCTTAGGGGCATTTCCCCCACCTTTCCATCTTGATGGCCAGGCTCTCTGGTAAGTAGCAGTAAATGCAAACCCCTACAGAGAAAACACACTTATGCTATTTGTTTCTCTAAGTTCTTGGATACAAGCAGGTAGCACTGACACAAGTAATGGCTTCGCTTTTATCTGCGAGTGGTGAGTGCATGTACTGAATGCAGAGCAAGCTGCTTTGAATAGGCTGTGAAAGGGGAGCCTCTGTGTGCGTGAGCTTGCCTGTGTATCTTTTCATCTGCTTCTTTTTCCTGGTGCGCATGTGACTTGGTGTGTGGCCTTCCTCTGAATTCATTTTACTTGCTTTTTGATTGCAATAGTAATACCGGTGTTAAAAAGAAACCTTCTCCTTTAAATTCCCCAATGCCAAGAAATGAACTTTGAAATATGAAGGTTAGCAAAGACTTTGGGAACAACTTTGAAAGCAGCTAAGCTGTAAGCGATCGCCTTGTCCTTTAATCAGATGCTTGGCTTTGCAGCTCCAGCCATCTTCACGGATTAACTCCCATGAACTTTCTGAACTGCTTTTATGGAAAAGCACATCAAATAGATGACTCTGCTAAGAAAGAATTCATCAATTAAGCAGAAGTAGAGAGCCCTACTCTCTGCTGAGAAACTGCTCTGCTGCCACCTTCCCCCTCCCCACCTCCTCCAGTCCAGCTTGCTCAGTGGAGGTTCCCCACCCCACCCTACCCCCCCAGCTTCCTTTCCTGGCATTTTTCTTTTGAGGTAAATACATTTTGTCTAGTCTGTAATTATGAGCTCTGCAGGGACCAGCAGTCTCCAGTTGTGCAATATCACTGTCACGCATTTCCTAGTGAGCCAGGATGAATAGACTGAATGATCTTGCAGTGCTTTGGGTGATGAGTATTTGTCTCCCTGTGGTGGAGAGTCATAAGTTTTTCTGTCTGCATCTCCAGCAGGACCTATTTTGGATCTAGCATTTCCATAGCTATCTCAGAGGCCAGCTGTGTGCCCCAGTAAATCAATGAGGAGGTAACAGCAATGTGGCTGGTACCCTTCAGACAAAGTGGGAACCAGCTGAATGCTAAAGGCATAGAGGGGTCACCTAGAAGATTACCAAACTTCGTGCCTAGGGGAGGACAAAATGAGCTCAGCCATTATTGCTGCTGTCAGGCCCAGGAGGAAGCGACAGGATAAAGGGATTCACACTGTGCTCTACAACAGCACTGCTTGGACACTTTTCCACTGAAGACTGCTGAGTACTTCCTGAAAATCCCAGGGTTTGGCCTTAAAAGGCAGCTATGAGCTCATGTGCTCCCATTTGAGGTGACTGATACATCATGGGCATCATGGAGGAAAATGCATCCAGTGGCTGGGGGTCTGAGACAGGAGCTCAGTTCTCTACTCCCCCGTGGTCTTGTGGGAGTTGCATAGGTTTGGATTAGACATACAGCTTTAGCCACGTAACAGGCATTCTGATCTGTGTTGTTCTTCTGGGGCTTTCTATTGTCATTGGAGAGAGAGAGAGAGGAATTTCCAAAGATAAAATTACCCCTTCCTGAATTAAGTGTGCAAATCAGGTAGTATGAAGTGGTCATTGGAGGTATGAAGAAGGGAACCCAAGTGACTTAGAGGCCATGCTCCTACGTGTCATTGTAAAATATCTGTACCTATTTCAGGCACCCACCACTGTTCTAAATTGGATTCACAGTATTGAGTTCCTCTTTGTATGTCAATATAGAGAAACTAGGGTTGCAAACTCAGATTTTTCACCCCTCCAATATAAGGCTTCTTTTTGACTTAAAAAAAGATGATCTTTCATGACAGGAAGAGTTATAAAATTATAGTGTTGTAGCAGATGGCATTTAGGGGAGGTTCCTCCCATCTATTTGCTCCCAAGAGTGTTAAATTCCTGATGTTACAGATTTTTGTAAAAGACAAAGCATATTTCCAAGAACATGGAGTCTGAGATACCATATCAACCTCTACAGCCACGTGGACAATATACACACATATATTTGACTCCATGGCCTCTGTAAAAGCAATCTGCCTTTATTCTGTAAGATGAAGTGACCTTCTCCCAGGACAAATCTATCTACAACTTCAGGAGTACTTGGAGTCCAAGTCACAGCTTCTGTTAACTGGGAAGCTGGAGTTTCTTTTGCAGAAATTAGATAATTCCTGTAGTTCTTCTCAAAAATAATCTCTGCAATCTTGACTAGGACAGATTTCATCAGGTCTTTCTCTTGCCCATCACATTCACTCCATCATATCAAGTGATTAGGAGACATAATACTTCCGGATTTTGTACCGATCCTAGAGGGAGGGTGATCCACAGGAGATGGTGACAATTCATCTACTAATTCTCACCCTAAAACAATTCCTTGTCTATTTTTCATCATTTTTACTTATGTTAGCACTGTCGTTTTACTTAAGTGTTTCTTCATCCTCCCTGGTGCTTATGCCAGGTGTATTTAGAAAAGTGCTTTTATAAAATGGAAAAGATCTGTTGGTTTTCAGCTTATTTCCAGCTGGATAGTCTTTGAAGTGTGGCTGTGCAGGTCTCAGGTTGTAGGAAGACAGAAATGTATCAAAGAACTAGTTAACATCAAAGCAACTCCCTCACAGAGAGATCTCTCCTTCTTCCAAATAGTACCTCATTAGATTCTGTATTTCTGGATATCACAAGAATGCCATGGTCTAATAATTTCTACTAGCCATGCATGGCTTTCCTGCAATCACCTATTTGGCTTTACAGACGATTCAGCCTATCAGTCATGGTTTGGGATACAACCCTAGTTTTTCAACTAAACCATTCCCCAATGAACACAGAGGTGCTGAGACATCTTTACAAGGCTCATAATCTAACTCTGAACACAGGTGATTTCTATGCTTCTGTCTAGTCAATGGTATACACAATGTATTTAACTTTGTTCCACTACTTCCAAGGCTGCTGAAAAAACAGAGACGCCCTCCTGATAGGATTTTTCTCAGTGTTTGTCTCAAACTGACAAACTGCACTGTCTGACTAGGTAAATTTGGGCTCTGGGTAAAGCAGAATGTGAATATTGCTCTTCCACCCCAGAGCCCAGGGGACACAAAGCATTCTAGCATCAATGGACGGGAAAGAATTCACAGAGCAGATGAGGCTGGAGACACCTCTGGAGATCATCTTGTCCAACTGTTCTACTCAAAGCAGAGTCAGCTAGAGAGGTTGTTCAGGCCCTTGGCTGGTTGGATTTTGAATATCCCCCCAGATGGAAACTCTACAGCCTTTCAGAGTAACCTGCCCTGGTGTTTGATCACAGTCATAAGAAAAATGGGTTTTTTCTTATTTTGAACAGTTTTTTTTTTTTTATTTCAGTTTGTGCCCATTGCTTCTTGTCTGTTCACTGGGCACCACTGGGAAAAGTCTGGTTCTGTCTCCTTTACAAGTTTCCATGAGATATTTACACACATTGATAAAGTCCCCATCTTAAGATGAACCTTCTCTTCTCCAGGCTGAACAGGTCCACCTCTGTCAGCTTCTTCTCACTCCAGACACTCCAATCCTTTTATCATCTTTGTGGCCCTTTGCTGCACTCTGTCCAGTATGTGTCTCTCTCTCTCATACTGGGAAGTTAAATATCAATCCAGATGTGGCCCCACCAGATCTGGGCACTGGAGAAGTATCATTTCCCTTAACCAGCTGGCAATGCTCTTCTTTAAAAAAAGAAGTCCTGAATAAAAAAAGATCTGAAAGCAAATCCGTGCTGTCTGTTTGAGAGCTACAGCACACAGCTGAGTGTTTTCAATGCCCAGCACACTTAGTCTTCAGCAAAGATATTTCTGCAGCAGGGAATTCTGATAAAGGTAGGGTATCTGCAGCATTTTTAAGGTTTGTCAAGATCAGTCCTGCAGCAGTAAGCACTGATGAAATGGCTTGTGAAGAAATAAAAGAGAGAGGAAAAGGCGCATTTTATTTTTGGATTGAGAGTTAAGACCTTTCAGATAGTACCATTTCCTGACTTTAATGAGCAGGGTATCTTGATCCAATCTTTTTCATTGCATTTTTGTCCCCCAATCATAGGATTTTTATTTTAAAGGACACAAACCTGCAAACACTGTACCCAGCTCTGCCTGAGCCTTCTGGGAAATAATACGGCAGTTTTTGGAGAGGATTGCAAAGAGTAACTGGCAGCAAGACTGGGCCTGTGATTTGTATTTGCACGTCATTTAGAAAAACAGAAAGTGGCTGATGAAAAAGAGGAGGCTCTGCAGGTTCAGTGCCCCTCTATTTCATGACCCTCAAAATCTTGATACAGACAAAAAGGACACGCTATATCTGTAGGAAAAAAACACATTTATTGTTAGCCTAATTACAGTACTAACAGCTGGATCAAAACATAACACATTATTAGTCCAGTTACACTAATATTAACACTCAGAGAACAAAGCAGGATAAAAAAACCCATCATTAGTAATAAAGGCAAAATCATTATGCCAAATAACTTCCCTTTTCTCTAGTGTGATGCTCACCCTGCTAACATCCCTGCAGAGCCTACAGTCGAAGGCAACAGTGGCCTACAGTAGGAACTTGAGCGCTGTCACTTCAATCTTCACCATCCTGAGGTCTTCCCTGGCAGGACTGTGATGTCCATGATGGGATTTCTTCCTCCTCACTTTTGGTTCCTCCTAAGTGTTTCTTCATCCCCCCTCTCCCCACCACTTACTTCCTTCTCCTTGGTCCTCAGCACCAGTGGCAGAACTGCTCAGCACCCAGCCTGGGCACACAAAGGTCTGGTGTTTACTGGGCAGTGCTTGCCCTTGGTCATGTAAGGTGTCTCCCGCTCAGGCAGGTTGAGCTCTTGGCCGTTGGGCATTTGTGATCAGAGGGACACACAGTTCAGGGCAGGGAAAGCCCACAGTCGTCCTGAGACCTTGTAGTGTTTGGTCAGTGCAAAGTCCATAGCCTTCTGCTAGTGATGGCCAAAATCACACTGGGTGGGCTGCAAATCATCAGGGCTTCTGGGAAGAAGCAGAACTAGGGCCTTGTTTCTACTGGGCCACAGATCATATTAAAAGACTTGGGTTATAGGAAACTCTACAATAGCTGCTGGTGTCATAAGGATGCACTGGTAACCAATATTGATCCCAGCCATATCAGCACAGAGTCCACTCTTATGTCCAGTAGGACCTCAAGTTCTTCTGCCTTCCACACCCCTTTTTGTGGTAGAGGCAAGTTCAGCTGTCCTTTTGATGGGGCTGAAGAAAGCAGAAAGTAGATGAAGACAGATAAAGGTTTCCACTGGGACAACCAGCTGCACTTTAGCGTGGCTGTAATGCAAAGGGTGGGATAAAGTTGCCTACATGGGCACTGAGTGCCATTTGAGATACCTCCAGGTGTCCTTCCTGGACTGTACTATCAGCCCAGAAGGGCTCACCTCTCCAGCTGGTCCTGTGCCATATCGGCCAGACTCAGACAACCCAGGGCATCTCAGATGGCTCTTGGTGATACATTTAGAAAACTGCTTCACAGCTCCTCTGACCTCCAGGCCGGGTGGGCTGTCTGATATCTGCTGTTTTTCTAAATAGAGGCAGGTACCAGAGGAGACATCTAAAGTCTGCTGGGGCTGTTGTTCCAAAGTTGGAAATCAAAGAAAAAAGAATATTTCTCATTAACTGCTGTGCACAGAGGCCTCTTCATCTCGCCTTCATGAGAACATAATTGAAAGCCAGGCTGTTTTTCACTTCATTTTGTGTTTGGGCTCATCCCCTTTGCCACAACTTCCCACAGACCTTTTAATGATGAGAACAAAAGCCTGTTTTCAAAGAACATCTTTTCCTGTGGTTTTGGTCCTGTGATATCCTAGAGAAAGGAGGCACAGAGTAGCAAATAACACATCAGAGTTTGCCATGTGGTAATGCCTCCTCCTACTCTCTTTCTTAGCTTAACAATTTATTAAGCATCCTTTCCCTTTCAGATGTCTTATGGAAGAGGAACAGTATACGTGATCAGTACTTTCTTTCCTGCTATAAAGCCCAGAGGATGCTCAGTACAGTTCTATAGTCAATGAGATGTCACACTTGCATGTAGAGCTGAGGTCTACTACAAAAACACAACCTGCAGATATTTGTCAGTGGGAACTCTACCTCTTAATGGAGGTGGAAGACTCCAGCACCACTCATTGCGGAGCTGGTGGATGGTATAGTGCTTTCCTTGCCATCACTTTCCTGACCACCCAGGGGATTGGTATCACTTTTATTTAGTGTTTTCAAGCAGTTTGACATGTCTAAATAGTTGCAAGGTTGTTCTAACTTTCAGGTGTTTGCTTTTTTTTTTTTTGTTCCTGATCTCAGCTCTAACAGAGTTCCAGCTTCCCTCAATAACGTGGCAAAAAAACAGGGAAGTCCATCTTGTTCTAAGTGGCAGGGATAAGCTTTGTGCTGGAAATAAAACTACACCATAAAACATGCTGTTCCCAGAGTGCAATCCTGGACAGACCTTCCATATCTGTCCCCAGAGTGAAATCCTACTTCTCTGCATCCACAGATTTTTCTGTGGCCTTGCAAATAAACATGGGTCTGAGCCACTCTGCATGTCTTAACGCCGATGGCATGTGATGGTCTCGTTGCTGGTGAAGCACTCACCTGGCTTCTCCACAACAGCCGGTTTACATGTGAGGTGGGAAACCCCTCCTGTGTTTTCAAGGCTAATATTCTGACTGGATTAAAAAAGTTTAATTATAGCATGGTTTACAAGTGCTGCTTAGTTCAGTGACTTCAGAAACAGAAAGACAAATGGTTGCATCACCTTTTCTCTCGCTAATGAATGAGCTTTGTTTTGCTCTACCTATTAGGCCTGATGATTTGCAGTCATCATAGAATCATAGTCGTCATAGAATCATAGCCATGCTCTTTCAGCTGAAGCGTAGCATATACAGAGGCCTGGTGACAAAAAGCCTTCCTGCACACCTGTGTCTAGAAGCATCAAGACCAAGGACTTGCTGCTCATTTGCAACTTCTCAGCCTACTCTGAACTGATGAAGCAACAAGTCATCATGGTTCAACCATGAAGTTCCACCACTCATGATGTTTTTGAGGTAGAGAGAATTACCTGAACCTACTGGTGACCTCTGAAAGCCTGTCACCTAGAGAAGGATATAGGGTGATGGCTTTGCTGGTCAGGGTACTTGTGTACAGAGTGGAGAAGTGGAGAAGAGAGAAGTGGAATTAAAGTGCTGCCAACTCTTATTTGCAGATAGGCTCTTTGCACTGCTGATTTCTCTAATTCAGGTGTGAATGTGTTGAAACATCTGGTCTGTACCGAGCAGGGAAGGGCACAGGCACGTATGGGAAGGGTCTCACCCTGCTGAGACCTTTCCTGAGCAATGGTCGTGCATGTGTGGACAGCAGCTGGGAAGTCAGTGGAGGCTGCAGGGAAGAGAAACAGCCTGTATTGTAAAAATTAGGAGCACACTGGTGATGAGGGATTTGGGGTATTACGGCCTCAGCTTCCTCTCTCAGAACTGGGGAGACATGATGTGACTGCAGCTTGGTGAGGTAATGGTTTAGAAACCCAAAGTACCTGTTATAACACCTGTTTTATTCCTTCTTGAAGCACCTTTTTTATCCTGTCATGAACCCTTTAAGGAAGCTTTTCTGGTTTTCACTTACAGGATGTTGCTTCTGGTCTGGTCTCATGCAGCTTTCCCTGACTTCTCCTCCTGCTATCATGCAGCCCATCTTCTCACAAGCTGCGTTCAGAGGCTGCCTCCCAGACCCATATCACTTTCCTGCACCATTGGTCTCTTTATATCTTGTATTTCACCCTAATGGTAGTGGGCTCTACTAGTCAAATTTCATGTGAATGGATTAGGGATTGATGGGCTTTATTCTGTGATTGATTAACACCTTTCTACCCTTCAGTACCAGAGTAATTGTGAACGACACACAGCTCTGGAGGAAAGACTGGTGGATTTGGGTTAATTTTCATCCTTCTCCCTGCTTCTTCTTTATTGTGACAAGAGAAAGAAAGGAACACCAGAGAGGATGCTTGATTCCTCATCTGACAGTACCCCTGGAAGGTCATGGGAACAATAAATTGTCGTGAGACTGGCACATTTTTAATTCTTTCTCATTACAGCCTCTGTTAAAGCTACATTACAATAATTGCTTTAGTTCTGCTATGGTGTTTTCAGGTCTCTTAATGTAGCTGTCAGCTCAGTGTACAGGGAACTAACACCAGCCAAAAAAAAAAAAAAANGGAAACACTCAAATGAAATCCTGGTAGACTAGCAGAGAGGGTCCAGGACCAGGCCAAATTTTGGGTGAGGGTAGGAGGTTGCCAAGGGTCCTGCTCAGATCCTGCTGCCAAGGGACCTCTGTGAGCTGGAGACAATGTTTGGATTCTCACAGCACAGATTCCCATAAACCCATTTCTGGTCAGAGAAATGGTGGGGTTTTACACTCCATGAGGTCTGGCACAATGGAAAGGGGCCACTGCAGTGGCATTTTGCATTTGGTCGCAATGTTTTGAAGCAACTCTCCATACCTGGGCCACTATGGGGCATTCAGTCTAACAGTCCTCTTTGGGCAGCAATCCAGGATTATGCTACCTCTATGGATTCAGTGCAGTGTAAATATTTACTCACAAGACACAAATCATAGAAAGGGAGCATTCATCATCCACTCTGAGGTACTCCCTCAGCTCATCAGCCTTCCCGGGAGCTGTGCTCTCCATGATTTCAGACTTGGTCCCTTTTGCAATCACTTCTAGCTTTTTTGTTGCCATCCTCAGTCAAGTGAGCCAGCTTTGGCTGAGCTCTCCAGGCTTGCGCAGCCTTGGCCACCCCACAGCTCCTCTCCTTTCAGCCAACCAGCTTTGCCTCCCAACTCCTCATGCTCTTACACATCTGCACCCCAACACCGCAGCTCAGCAGGTCCTCCTGCAAACCTTCCATCCCACTGCAAGAGACACAACCTCCCCACCCTCAAAAAGGCTCCCCTAATCACTGATCACTTCAGAAAATCAAGAATACAACACAGGCACACCCTTTAAAATGCAGGAATTCCTTCCCTCCCACATGACCACACTACAGCTGTGGGCCTCCTGCCCTTTGCTTCCAAGCGTGTTTTTCTCCCTACATATGCTGTGCATTCAAAAGCATGCCCACCATGAAGACATGTCCCTTTCTCAAACCCATACCCTTCCACACACAACACAAACACACACTCTCACACTTTCTCCATTCCCACAGCCATCACTTCTTTATTAAGGTCTCCATAGGAATTTTCAACTATGTGAAGAATTAGTTAACAAGAAAGAAAAATAAAGTCTCCTAAGCTGTCAGCAGTCCTCCAGAAAACCAGCAACAGATCTGAGCACCATTTGGTCTAATTAGTCTTGATATTTCACACAACATATTTCTCAATTTTCAGTGGAGAAGGGGATAAAAAAAATCCCTCTGAGGAGAACAACAGGAGTATTTTTGTAGAGAGATTCTGTGGCAAAGCCAAAGGGAACTCTTAATAAACAAATGTGCATTTATATTCCTTTACTGAATCTTCTGCAACAGTTGCTTCATATTCTGCTTCTATGGGCATGTGCAAACCTGGGGTGGGACCTATCTGCAGCTGGCATGAATCAAAATAGTTCTTCCCTCAATATGTCTTTCTTAATTTTCTCTCTCGCAGTAATTTTGAAGGCGTTTGGTAACCAGCCTGTACCTCCCATCCTGCAGGATGGTGCTTCTGTTGGTGGAAGGGGGCTGAGATAACCAGAAGAGGATCCAGCTGTATCATGCCCATCTCAACACCTACATTACCTCTGTAGATTATGGCTAAATTTGTGTTCTAATGTGTCCAAACAAAACTATGCAGCTTAAGTGAAGATTGCCTCCACAGATAGGTACTTCTCAATCCACATATGACGTCTCCAAAGCTCCTCACATGCTTTCAGAAGCCATTGGTAGAAGGTGAGTTTTTGTGGGTGACGACTTCTAATTGACCGTGGTAATGGTGGTGTCCCATGGTTTGAAGCAAATTAACAGGTCGTCTATGCGAAATATCTACAAGAGCAGAGTGTCTACTGTGTTCAGCATGCCAGGTTGCAGAGTGTTCAGTATGCCAGGTTGCAGAAAGTAGTCAGTAGAAAGAAAATGGGTGTTATCATCATGTGAAACATCTAAGACAGAGCCATGGACTCACTGCCCGTAAGTGTCAGTCTCATAAGTGACTGTGGAAGGATCCTAGACAATTATCTGGGGATGGTATCCAACAATTACAACACAGAGTCTGTCTCTGAGCATGTCATCCTCAGCTCTCTTTACCAGAAGAGACAGTCAGTGTGGGCAATAAAATTTAGCATGATTCATCTCTTGCAGAGATGACATCCACTTTTCATCACTTGAATGACAGCTTAAACTCCACTGATGATATTGACTCAATCTCAATTGTCTGCAAAAGGAGCTGGGACACCTAGGTCAGGTGCAGACTTGTACATTAAAAATACCCACGGAGGGTGAGAGGAATTTAGCTGTGTAAACAAAGATGTTCAATGGCATTTGCGATGCTGTAGACAAGGACAGATATACAAACAGTCCTACACATATGTTCACAAAGCTCTCATCACTAAAGTAAATGAAATCCAGAGCTCATAAAATGCTGGAGTCTACTGTAGGGCGAGACAGAGCACTTTTTGGTGGGTTTAGGTTTTTGTTGGCTTTGGCAGGAGAATAGACACCCAGATCATGTGGAGATCCATGCTTCAGACTCCAAAGCTTATGTGTTTGTATCTGAAGATGACTCCCACCCTTAAAGTTAAGGGAGACAAAGCCTACTCATAGAATATGTCTAAATTTTAGATGGAAAGAGTAATCTGAAATTAACCCAGGATTCAGTGTTTAAGACGGAGAACACTGAAAGGTCAGAGTCCAGTGAAAATCACCCTTCATCTTGTTTCAGTATTGGTTGTAGGAATATGATGGATGATGTGGGAAATTAGTTCACAGAGATACATGATCATCCAAGGTGTCCTCCTGATAAAACATCCTGGTATCTTAAACATCCTAAGGTAAATTACTGTTCTGATGAACTCTTAGCTAAGAAACTGTATAAATGTCTGCCCCCGATATAACCTCTGCAGGAAGTCCAAGTAAGATCTATGGACCTCACAGCTATTATACTGAGGGTTTCAAAAGGATTTGAGTTATGCTCCCCAAACATTTTTAATCAATTTGTCAGACATTTTTTTTAAGTGTTTAGGAAAAAATCAAACTGTGCTGTTAATTAAGCTCTTGGCAACTCCAAAAAAATATATAAATCCCTGTGGCACAGGTTATGCTGAACCTTGGCAAACCTGGGAGAAAATCAGTTCCTGGGATTAACTGCAACTTGGACCTCTTCAGTATTAGGTCTGAAAGAAGCAATACGCCTACTACTAAACAATGGATGGCTGCCTTTGACATAAATGCTGAAAAATATATCTTTTCCTTCCTAGAGGAATGGTACGTCTCACAGGATTTTGAAAAAAAGTAGTGACATGATTTTCTTTCTCCAGACAGAACGACTGAGACCCAGAGATGAGAGGCCAGTAGGCAATCACCTAGCAGTGAAGAGCGATGTTGAGGTGTCCTCCTGTCTCTTGGGCTACCTGATGAGCCCAGTACTCAGCATGCCAGGTTGCAGAAGTAGACTGGCCGCTAGCCTGGGAATACTCATGGTATTCCTCTATTCCCTCATGAAGTAAACTGGCACAGTAATAAGGAGTGTGTAGAGAAATCCAGTGTGTTGTTCTACCTTCAAGTCAAACCCTGTAACCTGATTTAGGATTATTAGATACTGCACTTTTTCTATGAGAAGTGGAAAAGACAAAAATAAGAAATTGCCATGGCCACAATTTCCAAAATATTTGCAGTCCTATCTTAAAACTTATTTCAATAGTTAAGAGTAAAGATGATAATGTAGTGGTATTTTCGGTGTGTTTAGACAGTTTTAAAAATCTCAGCCTTAAGCTCTTAAGACTTATTATCACCTTAGGAGTCCACTGTATCCTGGTAGACTAATAATCATTAGTTCAAGAAGCAGGATCACAGGCTGTTTGATGGGGACAAATTTAAAGATTTCCTCATTCAACCTTAAATACAGGAAAGCAAAGAGGAGCTGACTGTTTTATTCAGAGCCTTCTACGTGGCACCAGGAGAGAAGGAAAGGGTTTTCATGGAACAGAGGCATTAGCAGGGGGAGATATTTAGCATCTGGATTGGAACCTGGCTGCAAGTTTAGCAGCTGTTTTTACCAAATGGGAGCAAACCTCTCCTGGAACAAATGAGCCTTGGCATGTACAACGCTAAACCATGAAGGGAGAAAAAAAAAAGATAGGTGGGATCTAAAACTCAAATTTAAAACTGGCCTGCTCTCACCATCAATGGTACTGTAGGGAATTTTGCAGTTGTTGAGAGGTTAATCTGGGTACTAACTGTCTGCCTGACTCAGCCTTCCTGCTCCTCTGTGGTGGATATGGTAAACTTTCTGTTTGCTCTCAAGTATGGTATAGCACAGCTAGGGACCGGTAATGGATCTCAGCAGGAAACAGCTGTGCTCATCTATTGCTTTGTGGATGAAAAATGTTGCCTAAAATACACAGAAGAAACCAAATCCCTCCTCACTGCAAACCCTTTGTGACTCTCAATGTTCGGTGACTGTAAGGCAGCTTTTCTGGCTCCAGTGGGGAAGACCCCAAGGCTGTAAGAGGAGAGACTGAGCAGCAGAAGAGAGAATCAGAGAATCTAGTTATCACTTGCTGTAACACCCAGAAATTCCATCACCACACTATTACTCGCTCCATCTTCTGGCACAAAAGCCAAAGAAAGTCCCTAAACATCATCTGGTGTTGCTGTCCAATACTGGAGATGGTAAATGATGCCTCAGAGAGGTAAATCCAAAAAAGAATTGGGGATACTGGTAGATAAAAAGCTGGACATGAGCTGGCATGCACTCCCAGCCAAGAAAGACCCCCACATCCCAGGCTGTATCAAAAGGATAATGGCCAGCAGGTTGAGGGAGATGATTCTACCCCTCTACTCCACTCTCCTGAGACCCCATTTGCAGTGCTATGTCCAGCTCTGGGACCCTCAGCAGAAGAAAGACATGGACCTGTTGAGAAGGGCCACAAAGATGATCAGAGGACTGGAGCACCTCTTCTGTGAGGACAGGCTCAGAAAGTTTGGGTTATTCTTCCTGGACAAGAGAAAGCTCTGGGGAGACTTTATTGTGGCCTTCCAGTACTTACAGAGGGCCTACAGGACAGATGGGGACAGACAATTCTATCAGGGACTGTTGCGATAGGATGAGGAGTACTGGTTTTAAAGAAAAAGAGTGTAGGTTTAGACTAGATATAAAGAAGAATTATTTACTCTGAGGGTGGTGAAACACTGGTCTAGGTTGCCCAGAGAGGTGATAGACACCCCAACATTCCAGGTCAGGTTGGATGAGGCTCTGAGTAACCTGATTTAGTTGAAGATGTCCCTGCTCATTGCAGGGGACTTGAATTAGATTAGATGGCCTTTAAAGATTCCTTCCAACCCAAACTATTCTCTGATTCTAAATGTCTGGGATGTTCTAAGGCTAGGAAGCAGCATCAGCCACTACCTCTGCCATGATACTTGGGGTGATTAAGCCATGGCTACTTATGACTGCATTAAGCGGCATAGACTCATCTGCTAACCATTCTTTATGCCCATGCTTGGAGAACCATACTTTTGTGGCTTCTCTGAGACCAAAGTAATCATGAGACCAGAGTAACCATGGAATCATGGAGCTGTCAGAGTTGAAAAGGACCTCTAGAGATAGAATCATAGAAACATAGAATGGCCCAGGCCCCCAGAAAGGACCTCTAGGGTCATCTAGTCCAACCTTCCTGCAGTCAGCAGGGACATCCCCAACTACACCAGGTTTCCACCTTCATAGTAAAGAACCTGTTCCTAATATACAGTCTAAATCTGCTCTTCTCAAGAGAAGAGATCATCTGGTCCAACTCCTCTGCTAAAGCAGGATCGCCCAGAGCACATCACTCAGGACTGCATCCAGGCAGGGCTTGCAGGTCTCCAGAGAAGGGGACTCCATGCCCTCCCTGGGCAGCCTCTTCCGGGGCTCTGGCACCCTCACCATAAAGAAATTTTTCCTCATATTTGAATGGAACTTCCCGTCTTCCACTTGTGCCCATTGCCCCTTGTCCTGTCACGGGGAACCACTGAGAAGAGTCCAGCTCCATCCTCCTTCAGATACTTGTGAGCATGAATAAGGTCTCCCCTCAGCCTTCTCTTCTCCAGGCTAAAGAGTCCCAGCTCTCTCAGCCTTTCCTCATCAGGGAGGTGCTCCAATCCCTCCATCATCTTTGTTGCCCTGCACTGGACTCTCTCTAGTAGTTCCCTGTCTCTCTTGAACTGGGGAGCCCAGAACTGGACACAGGATTCCAGTTGTGGCCTCACCAGTGCAGAGTAGAAGGGCAGAATGACCTCCCTTAGTGTACTGGCCACACTATTCCCTGTGCAGCCCAGGATTCCTTTGGCCCTCTTGGTGACAAGGGCACATTGCTGGCTCATGGATAGTTTACTATCTACCAGGACCCCCAGATCCTTCTCCTCAGAAGTGCTTTCCAGCAGGTCCACCCTTAATATATATTGGTGCCTGACATTCTTCCTCCCCGGGTGCAAGACCCTACACTTGCCCTGATCCTGGGTAGGAAACTCACACTACATTAGAACAGGGGTGTCCTCTACCCATCAGAAAACAGTACATGCCTTGTTTAGGTAATTGCCCATGTCTTTCCACTTTTCACTGGAGCAGTGTCAGAAAACCCACTCTGGGAACCCAGCTTGAGTTTCATCTGTGTCTGCAGCCTGGTGGCTGTCTACTCACAGCAACGCCACGCTGATGACAGCTGGTGCAGCATCATCATCCATGTGCACGGCTCCAGCTCCGAGGAGTTTGCCGACTGAAGGCAAGCGCAGGAGGGGACAGGGAGGAGGCACGCATCCCACATGGTCATGGGATGACTTTACTGTCAGACAAGGAGCAAACACTGTGGGAACAGCCTGTGTCCTCCAGGGACTATGGAAGGGCTTTTCCACTTTCTTTTTTTTTTTTTTTTTTTTATT
>VXBJ01007811.1:537185-590586 GCA_013400055.1 Nycticryphes semicollaris
TCTTTTTCTTTTTCTTTTTCTTTTTCTTTTTCTTTTTCTTTTTCTTTTTCTTTTTCTTTTTCTTTTTCTTTTCCTTTTTCTTTTCCTTTTTCTTTCTCTTTTTCTTTTCCTTTTTCTTTCTCTTTTTCTTTTTCTCTTTTTCTTTTTCTTTTTCTTTTTCTTTTTCTTTTTCTTTTTCTTTTTCTTTTTCTTTTTCTTTTTCTTTTTCTTTTTCTTTTTCTTTCTTTCTTTTCACACCACCCCCCCTCCTTTATGTTTTATTTAATCTTTCTATCCCCTCTACATGTCCCATGAAGTGTACCTTGTCAGAACATGTGGCAACAGTCAGCAGGGCACACCAGCTTTGGTCTCACTCAAGGATTTACCTAACACAGGGGCTGTCTGCCTCCAACACAGTTTCTCACATCGCTGCCACCTCCTTCCCCAGGGCAGTGCAGGACCCAGTGCTTTATGTACCCTTGTCACCAGCAGATTAATGAAAGCTGGAGGATAGAGGGGGGGCTGTAGTGTGCTGAACTGTGACTGGATCCCACTGCCACCCACTCCTCTGACACAGTGATGATTTCTGACTCAATCTCTCACCCTGCCAAGATGCACAACAAATCGTGAGGACCAGTGATAAAAAGGACCCTGTTTATTAATCGAAGGTCTATCACAGTCTGTATCCATGAGATGGACTCATGTTCCTCCATGATGGGGTTGTGGTGCTGAGAAGGATTTCTAAAATGGTACCCAGCACCTATTTGTAGATGGCTCAAGGACCTGTCTGCTCCCATGATCAGCAGAGGCCATGCAAGTTCTTCCCCATGCTGGAAACTCTCCTGCCATTTGATTTGCACAATATTGCTTCAAATTTCATGATGCCCTGTGGGAGGATGATCTGAAGTTGTCCACAAAAGTCATGAGAACTTTCTTCATTGAAAGAGTGCCACCACCACTGCTCTCTTCAAAACTTTATGGCAATGGACAAACCAAAATGTCTGGGAGCAAGACATTATTCTAAATAACTAAGGTCCTTACTGACATACAGATTGATAAAATAATATGGGATGAAGCCACAACGCTTGTTTAGCCTCAGTTATGTGCTATTGCCTTCACCTCTTCCCAGCATTTTTAGACTCAACCAAAATTTATGCAGAAAAATCAATCTGTATTGTGAATTAGTGGAAAAGTGGAGGGAAAGAAGGGAAAAGCTTGACATTTGGGGATTTCTTTGGGTAAAATGATGCATGTTTGGTTTTCTCTTGGAAGTCTGCAATTTATTAGCTTTGTCCCAGCTGTTGGCTGTCTGGAAACCTGAGAAGGATTTTGGATGTCTTGCACCTGCAGAGCAGGTAAGTTTTGGAAAGGACATTGAGGAGACTGAGGTTCTCTTGAGACCCAGCCAATTCTGTCAGCATCAGCTTACCACATGCTCCAAGACTGAATTTTCACTGGAGACATAAGCAGTAGAGGGACTGAAGAATGAGGAATTGTAAGAGAAAATAGATGATGAGGAGGGAAGAAAATAATGACCAAATATTTCCAAAGTGAACATCTGTTAGGAGAGAGCGCATAAAAAATTAAAAATAAAAATAAAAATAAAAATAGGATGAGGGAATTTATTGTGATCTTTTCCCTCAACACCAAGCAAGGAGGCAGCCAAACAGTTGTGACCTTGTTGCCTACTTGGCTGAGCTGGGGGATGGCATGCTGCTGACCTGCAGAGCAGGCACCATCACCCCCACCATTCCTGCTTGCCCGTGGCAACAGGAGCAGAAAATTCAGCTATCCTACCGTCTCCCACTTTGAAGGGCTTTGAATCCCTCCTTTTCTCCCTTGTCCTCTGGTAGCCATAAATAGGCTGATGCTCTTTCTCCTGGCCACATCCCAGGCTCTCTGTAAGGAAGAGAAAGACTCCTGGTGACTCAGAGATTTGCAGAGCACAGCCAGGGTGACAGATGCAACAGGGAAGTTGAAAGAGAGAAACAATTTGCTCAGCAGAGCATCAAAGGCAAATATTCCTTCACCTCTCTCATTGATTCTACACCTTCTCCAGAAGTTACTTACCGTTGTTTGAATCACTTTATCCTACTAATCCACCAAAGGCAGGTGAGATCAGGATGGGTTAGCACAGAATTGCAAATATATTATTGGGATATTTTCTGTGAAGACAAATAGACCTTACAGCGCCTTAATGTCTAATGCCAGAATGCTGTGCTTAATTAAGCAGCTACAGGGGCCATTTACAAATGTGATTTCTGGATTGATTATCTATAACTCTCTCTGCAGCCCCTATTAACAGCCTTCTATGAACAGAATTGTTTCCTATAAGTGTCTCATCCAGGAAGATGGGGTGTCTGCATTTGCCAGGCATCTTATTCCAAAGGATCACCCTGCAAATATCGACTAATCTGCAACCAGCGCTGATAGGGGCAGAGAAGGAGATATAAATCTCTTCAGGGTCTTGTGGGGGGAGGATAGCCATGATGAATCTGCAGATTAAAAGGCTGTTGCATTACCACTGAGAAAGGGTTTAACATGAGTGTGTGTGTGTGTGTTAGGACAGATCCAAAGCTTGTTCTCTGTGTTTGTGTAGAAGGCTTATTGAAAATCTTGTCCCAAGCAACATGGTGAGATTGGGGTGCCCTGTTGAAATGGTCAAATGAGAGTATAAAGCAGAGGGAGAATAGGCTGGTTGTAAAACATTTCCCAGGAGGATCTCAGAGCAATATGGAACATCTTCTAGTGTAACTTTGCATTGATTTAGATGGAACTATTCTGCTATAAACCACCTGTTTACAGAAAGGTAGCATTAGGGCTTCTCTCTTACTCCAGGATCCCACAGGATAACTCAAACTGGCTTTGTAAATTGTGTAGGCAAAAGACCGTGTCTTTGCATACACGCCACCCTGCTTATTATAGGATGACCAGCATCTCTGGCAATGAAAATATCATGTGTTAATGCCTCCAGACCTTCAAAGATGGCTTTATGGAGGAAAAAAGGGGCATAGTCTGCTCTGGAAGGAGCAGCCTCGTGCCCACTTGCATAGGTGCAGCAGAGAGCATCAGTATCTCTCAGCTGAAAGATGGCACCTCTCCTTTGGTTCCTCCTGACCGCAGAGTGGGGAGGACCTGGGAGCTGTCTTGGGACAAGATGTGCCACTTCCTAACTCCAGGTGTACCCTAAGGAGGAGGGAGAAACAGCAGTACACACACAGAGACACACAGAAAAATAAAAAGAAAAAAAAAAAAAGAAAAAAAAAAAGGAAAAAGATGTCAGTAATTTAAGAGACGAAGCTTCTGTCATGAAACCAAATCTATTTCAGGCACCTCTGCAACAGGTTTTTTGACACCTTGATTAATCATAACTCGCTACATATTATTTCCCTATAAACAAACTACAATGTTAGTCATATAAACAGCTTTATCTTGACAGCTGCAAAATGCCAGGATTTAATGTCGAATGAACAGAGTTTCACCATATGGTACCACTCTGGGCCTGAGACATTATAATCCACAGCATATTGCCTTCCGGAAACAGTGATTACAAGGAAGGCCCCTCTCCTTTTAATTGCATTTGTTGTCTCTAGTTCACATTGTCTCCTCTTTTTTCCTGACAGCTTAGAATAAAGCAGTCTCTCAGGGGGTGCTGGGGTTAGGTTGGTTTTTTTTTTTTTTTTCAGTTTCTATTCTTGAGAGAGGGTTTTGATCAGGCACTGAGGGTTTGGGTAGCTCTTCGTAGGGCTCAGGGTTGCAACACCCTTCCTAACCAGTCTTATCTCCCAGCCACTAACCCAGAAGCTGGTAGGTCAGAAAGGGCTTGATGATTATGTCTACATTAACTAGAATTTCCAGATGGCTCATACAGTAGAGACTGTTAATCTCCTACTTGCTAATCCCCTTTTTTTTTTTTTTGGATAAAATAACATGGGATGGCATTACCAACTTTTGCTTTTTCCTACTTTCTGTCTGAAATTAGAGGACCTTAATCAAGTTCTCCACTCCTTGGCACCCATTGTCTGTTTTTCCAGTAAGGAGATGTGAAGGTAGATGTGAACACAGTCAGGGTGGCTAGAATGCAATGCATGGATGCAAGAGGACGCAAGCTGTGATACTCTAATGAGAGCTCAGTTCTTCTTTGGGCTCAGGAGAGGAGAAATTGGTTGATTTATGTGCATTCCTGCCGTGGTAAAACTTGTGCCATAGCTCTCCCAGGCCTAGACTTGTACTTTCTCTTAAGTCCAAGCCCCAGTAGTGGAGTGTGTGGAAAATGCAGCAGTGCTACTCTGTGGTCTTGGGCAGGAATCAGATGGTATGGACATTGTGTGATGTGCTGGTGGGCAACAAGTGATGGAAATCTACTATAACCTTCTTTTTCCAGCATCAGCTCTGAAGCTGGGGGACACAAAACTATGCTAAAGTGGAAACCAGCCAGGTAGTCACCTGACATGCAAGATCTCTACTGTTCCTCTGACATAGAATCATAGAATTATTTATGTTGGAAATGACCTTTCAGACCGTCAAGTCCAACCATAAACCTAACATACCAAGTCCCACTAAACCATGTTCTAGATGCTTGTGCCTGTATTTGCTGTCCCTGGGTTTTGTGCAGGTTTCAGATGGCCATCCTTTCTGACCAAGGAAAGGAATTTTTTGTGGTTTTTCTATTTTTCTCCAAGAGTTTGCTTAATTGGATGTGTGAGTGTCATCTGCAGCTGCTGGAAAGGAAGGAAGTTTTTACAGCTAAGCTATTACAACTCCTCTAGGCTCTCTGAAGATTTGGATGCCGTTGCCAGTTCTGTTGCAGAATTCCTATGTGACCCAACTCATGCAATTTTTATAAGTTTCAGTTTTTCCCATCTGAAAAAGGAAAATAAACAAGATACCTGTTTTTCTCCCTGTTTCTTTGCTCTTCATGCATATCTGTACTGGTTCTTACCTATTGCTTTGGCAACGGCAATGTTATATCCCTTTGGGGTGAATATAACCCCAAATTTAGGTCCCTTTCTTTGACAGTGATGTCCAACTTGCAGTTCCTTTTTATGCTATGAAGGTAGTCCAACTTCTTCCTAGATCTCTGGTGATTAAGGGACCTTACCCTGTTCCAGCACCCTGATGCCCTTATCCTTATCTAGTTTTTCCTCATTTCCTAAATCTCCCCTGCTTCAATATAACCATTGACTTTGTCATCCCCAGTCTCCATGAAAAGGATCCATGTTGCTCCCACAGAGGTGCCTGAGGGTAGACTGGTATATGGCATATTTTGTAAATCAGATCTATGTCATGAGTCAAATCATGGAAAGGCAGACGGTAATAGTTTGAGCTAAATAATTCACATTAAAGCACTCTTTTGTTACTCCTTTTACCACATAAATCCACCATTGAAAAGGGAAAAAATGTTAATTGCCCACTTGCCAAAGTAGAATAGTGATGGGATTCATCCTCCCCTGTTTCAGATGTCTAATGAAAGTATCCACAACTCAAATACATGTCTTTTTATGCAAAGCAATTGCTGCACAGCTTATATTAGGAACACAACATAAACATAAAGAACTGGAAAATCACTGTGACCATTATCCTGTCTAAGAGGCAATGGCATCTTGTTATCCTCCTGCCTCTAGCTGTGGTGCAATGGCTGGGCAACTGTGCCCAGCTTGCGAGTTGCTGGGGTGGCAGAAAGGTGTAAGTTATGGCAGATAGTAATGTAGTACCTAATCTGCACTGTCGATGTTGGGAGGTGCCTACCTCAAGACCAGTGAGATAGCTCCATGTTCTGGCCCTACATGAGGAACCGAGTTTGCTGATGCCTACTCTGCCATGGGAGCAGCAGAAAACCAGAAATGGACAAAAACAGCAGAGGTCCAACCAGAGAAACACTTCAAGGGTGAAAAATGGCAGGTTTGTGAGGGCAGCCACATCAAGGTTCAAAACAGCCAATACCGCAGCTTGCAGCCAGGAAATTCATGCTGGGATGTATCTGAATGTCAAGTTTATGGATAACCATTGCCCTGGATTTATGGTTCATCTGCAGCATGGTGCATTATCAACCTGGCTAGACCCTGGTCCAGCACTGACATTAAAAGCCTTCAAGCACTACAGCAGCTGGGGGTCTCATCACTGAAGTGATAAGTGCTGCTTTTCTCCAAACACTCTTAAAAACATTGAACAAAGCAGTTCTGCTTGGCTAAAGCCTCCCTGCATCACTGCAGAGTTCCTTCCTCTTCTCTTTTGATCTAATTTACACACGAGTAATTAAAATCCACAGCCAAAACATTAAATTGGGGCAGGATGACATTCTTCCCATTAGCAGCAAGGGGTGAAAGACAGCGAGAGAGGCTGGTGGTGCAGATGGGCAACAGCAATGGGTACAAAGCCCAGTCACTTCCTGATGAATTGCAGCTTGATGTCTCTGGGCCATCTGGAGCTGGTCTCCTCCCGGCACACTGCAGGATCCCAGGGCCAGAAGGGGAAGGAGAGCTCATCTCTGAGAGGCAGTTAAACTAATCTGGGTTTGGTTGAAGTGGTACTGGTTTGCGGTGAGACCCAGAAAAGCACAGGGAGTGAAAACTGCCCTCCGAGTGTGGCTATGGATAGCAGACAACCATTTCCACTACAGTGCAAGGAGGCTGTTTGGGGCAGGGGTGGAAAACAGGGGTCATTTGATGGATCTGGAAAGAAATAACCTCTGTGGATGGAACTGCAGCTTAATTGCATGATAGCCACGTGTGCTAGCAGGTAAGAACACAGACCTGAGCACTCTCTAACACCACAGCCAATGAGACCACCTTGTCCATATGCTTGTAGCTCACTCCTTAGCCACCCCAATCTACCCAACCCTGGCTAGATTCCCCAAAATACGTGGCTTGCAAAGGTGCTGAGCATCCGAAAACCAGCATCAGTCAGCAGGACGATGGCTCAGCACCAGGAAAAAGCAAAGTCTAAGTGTGGTTGTTGCTAAGCCACTTGGGGAGCCCATCAGTCCCAGTTTAATTAATAAGTGACTCTCACAAAGCCAGTTTTGTTCATTTACTTGGACTAACCTTGTAAACATTGGGAGAAAGGCAAAATTCCAGACCCTTTCCACTTCATCCTGCAGTGACTGCCTCAGAGAGAAATGACGAATTGTGCCTTATATACTGGAAAAAGGTCTGAGGGTGACTGGTGCAGGCACAGACTCTACTTGGTGGCCAGATGATGTCTAAGGTTAGATGAAATTAATTCCAGCTGTAACAACCACACTGGGCTACATCCAGTCTCAGCTTCACTCAACACCAGAGCTGCTGCCCAGCCTTGCCAGGGTAATTGTGGATAATTGCCCAGGACTCTTTTCAACAAATTTTTCTGCTTTTTTTCTCTCTTCCTGGCAATAGGTAAAGTTGTTATCTTAAGCATAACACATTTGCACACAAATGGAGGTCCATGTTACAAGCAACAAATCATGTCTTGGCTTAACAAGAGTAAATATACACACACCTTGTAACCACTGTCCCTGGGGTATCCACAAATCAACAGCTGCCAGCTATGTAAAAGTGTCTGTATTTGAGCACATTCTGGAAAAAATACTGCCTGTGACCCACATGTAGGTAATTCTTGTTCAACAGCATGAAACACTGTTCAATAAAGTTCAGCACCCCCCCCACCCCAATTCACTCGCTTTCAAGAGATATACTTCACCGATATTGAGAGTATTGAGAGCCATAGCAGCATACAACCCGTTAAACCTTAATTAAAATGGAATAAAATATTTTTTCGTTGAAATGTGAAAACCATTAAAAGTAGAATCCATAGATGCTATAAATTATCCAAAATATTTTGTATCTATGTATGTATATGTAATGGAATCATTATTATACCCAATTACCTCACAAATCTTTCAATATTTCATTCAACAGGTAAACTATTTATACATTTTATGCATAATATAACATTAATTCAGCATCAACTCAGTCTGCACACATGCCTTCAGATTTGCTCTCATTTACATATTCCTGAATTTACACAGTAAGTTTTGCTAATTAATTTTTATCAGGAACCCTATAAAGCAGTGCTGTATTCTCACTCCTCCAAGGATGTTTTGTGCAGTTGTCCCCTCCCAGGGAATGATTTAATAAGAGAGGGGACTTTTCCTGGGAAAGTTAATGGGGTTCATAAATTCAAAGCTAAGAGTCTTCCTTATTGCTTGGGTGCCTTAAGCAATGCAAAAAAAATTGTTCTCTAGCCTTAACTTAACATGAAGGGTGAAATATGTATCCCTGTAAAGAGCGTCCTGTGAAGAATAGTATCTCACCAGATTACAAAATCACGATTATAAAGTCTGAATTTTTGTTCTGGTTTTTAGTAAAGCTTTAAAAGTGGTATCAGTCCAGCCAGAGAGGTTAAAAAAAAAAAAAAAAAAAGGGAAAATGCTCCAGAAATCCTCCAGGTTCTTTGAATCTTTTTACTGCATTTGAAAACTCTTAATATGATTGCAGACTCTCAAAGTTGAATAGTCAAAATAAGTTGCTTGCATTTTAGCTTGTAGAAGCCAACATTGTAATCCTGTGGCACTGAGCTTCAAAATCATCACAAAATCTAGGGAAAAAAATTGCTTTAGCCAACAGAAGGGTTTCCATTATTTTTTTCATAACCAGTTATAATGCAGTTATGCAATCGCCTTATACTTTAATGCAAGCTTTTAATAGTAATTTCATCCTTAAAACTTCAGCAAAATCAGCTGAAATCCTTGTAAATCAGAACAGTGCAGCTTTTGGAGAAGTATTCTCTTTCCTTTATGATTTCAGTTAATTAACATAATGCACTCTCTGCCTTCCAAAATGTTAATTTTATCCACCCCCCTGAATTTCACAACAATTCACCAAAGATTAATCACTAAAAGTAGCATTTCTATTTAAAACTAAATAAGCCAGTGTCATTACAATTTCCCAAACACTGCTGTTAGCAGTCAATAGGAACTGGTGAATCCTGAGCTGAGTCCTATCAATTCATAGATGCTTACACTTGGCTAACAAGTCAAGCCCTGAATGTCATTACCTCCAGCTGAGCTGAACTCTCTTACAGGCAGAGGAGTTAATAAACACCTGCCCTAATCTCTAACTCTACATTTGGGTAAGATGAACCATGGCCCTGGAAGTGCCAGAATCTCTCCAAAAACCGCAAAGGGAGTCTAGGTAACCGACCTCTATCGTGCAGATGTCTACCTTCAGTCAGATAAATCCCACCCAGGTCTTCAAAGATTTTGTCTCCATTTGTCTTCATTATCCTCTATCTGAAATCATAGGAAGACCCACCAGTCTTGCAAGATTTTGGCTGAAGATAATGGGCATCTTGGAAAATAACTTTTTGAGCCATGTAGTAGTGCCATTTTGATGATAGATACATGACTGTCACGCCACCTGAGCTGCTGAAGAACTCAGAATAAAAAGGTAGCAAAAAGCTGACCTGTCCCAGTCCAGACAAACTGTTTGATGCTCCATCTGTCATGCTGATCATGATCGTGCTGTGCAACACCAGTGTTTACATTAGGAGAAATCTCTGTAGTTGCCGAGCAGCATGATACAGACACCATGATGCCCAGTCCTCCTTCCCAAACTCCTCCCTCTAAACTTTGTTTGTTTCCATGATGTCTGACTGATGTTTCTCCTTGGGTGATCACCGATAGTAGTTTTGTATTGGAGCTTTTTAACTAAGAGCACTACAGAGCACAGCAGTGTGAGTGACCCATTTTTGGCTGTGGTGAAACTCTGGATAGATGGTATTGGAATTAAATTTGCACCAAGAAGCGGGAAGTAAAGGTTATTTCTTTAGATGTCAGTAAGGAGAATGAATCAGTCACAATTACTTAAGGAACTTTGGGGAGCAGTTCAAGCATATGTGATGCATGAAGGCAGATCTAATTGGGGTGATTTTGTGGGGAAGAGGTTCATAAAACAGGTCTGTCTCCATGGTAACTGAACATGTAGGAGTGCCTTGGCCTGGCTGATCACTGGAGTCCTCAGCATGTGACTGTCCATCTCTTAAATAAAGCCTAATTTGTTGCTTCCAATCTTTTTTTCTTAGGCAGGCATCTGACTCTCTTCTAAAAATTTTTCACATGAATGATCTCTTCCACCAAAATGCAAAAATTTGTGCTTTCCAAAACAGATCCAGTCTGCTGAAAGAAGTGTGGAGGGGTTAGCCTTAGACATTCAACCCCTTGGTCTCTAAAGAAAACTTTATCTCATGTGTTTATCGTGCACTAAATCTTCTCCAGATGTGGTATGGTTTCTAGAAATCATTGGAGCAACACATACAGAGTATGAAGCAAGAAAACTAATCATGACTGCGCATTGAATCTGAGTACTACATATATGTTTTTCATTAGTTAATTGAATTATATCCCCACATGAATCATGACCATGACTGCATTCATCTCCATCAATTGGTAAGTCAAAACACACTCGGCCAGTGTCCTCTGCTCTTTCCAAATGAATGGAAACAGATCAATAGAGAAAGCAAAAGGCTAACTTTGCTCTTGCAGATATTGTTTTCCACTTACTTGTGGACTGGCAAATACAGAAAAGCATGGAAAGATAAAAGATGATAAAAATAGTTATATTGCAGTTTCTAAAAACTCTTGAAACTTTCTTGTTCTGGAGGAGCAACAGAGGTGCATTGCAGTATTATTCATAGCTCTTTGTACAGATCACTGGAGTGGGGCAGTTAATTATTTTTCAAAATCAGCCCATAGATAAAATTGTACAGATTCAGAGGACAATGCTTTGTGTATTGCCAACAATGTATTAGTTCCTCTTTCAATTGATAAAATAATTAAGGGCTTAGTTGAAAAGGGCATATTTCTCTCCGTGGTCATTGGTGCCTGAAAGCATGAAATTTCAAAATGTTTCCAATAGTTGTTCATTGAAAAGGGAATAATCCATTTTCTGCCTAATTATTTTCAAGAGAGCAATAAAAACTGTATTAGGAATATTTAAAAATGTAAAAAGTGCACTACATTCAAATGGTTTGAACTTTGGCAATGTACCATCATTTGCAGATGATAATGAAAATGTTAACCTTGGGAGAAACCATTTTGTCTACAAATTAATGACAAATAAGAGGAATATTAGCTTTAGACTAATTGCTAAGTTCATATAGTGCTTCTTACAGCAAAGTATGCTATATATAAGTTTTCATTTGGTTCTGCAGGTTATATAACTAAGTTTTAAATTACTTCATCTGGAAAAGGGTTTCAGAATGACAGAAGATACTTAATAGCTCTCACTGTAGCACATCACAGAACACAGAATCGCAGAACAACATGGGGTTGGAAGAGACCTCTGGAGATCATCTAATCCAACCCCCTGCCAGAGTGGGGTCACCTTAGAGCAGGTTGCACAGTGACGTGTCCAGACAGGTTTTGAACATCTCCAGAGACAGAGACTCCTCCACCCTTCTGGGCAGCCTCAAAGAAAAGAAGTTCCTCCCCAAGTTTAGATGGAACTTCTTATGTACAAGTTTGTGCCTGTTAGCTCTCATCCTGTTCCAAGAATATTATCGAAACTTTTCTATACCACTTTGGACTGTGTTAGTGTCATTGTAACCAGACTAATAATAGATGTTTGTTGCCTTTTGATTAGTGTTTGATTTGACTCCAGTTAGACTGAATCTAGATTATTGGCTCCAGATGTGTCCCTTTAGCCCATAATGTGATAAAGAGCATAGCACTCCCTGACTCGGCTCTGGCCTAATCAGTCTTGCTCTTTAAACAATTTGCTGTTTCTACCCTTCAGGCAGTTAGCCCCAGGGAGTGTGATCCAAACCAGCTGGTGGCACATGCTTAGTGGCAGGAATTGGTGTTTGGTTGTCTTTTATTTATCAGTATAGTTCTAGAAGGTCTCTAGATAAGTTCATGGCACCTCCAAGTACTAAGAATTGTGTGGAAAGCCAGGGGAATCTGTCCTCTTGCTAGTTGAGCCATTCAGAGAAAAAGAGGACTTTTCACATTTTAAATTCTAGGTGTATTTATGATTTGGTTTTTTGTTTGTTTGTTTGGTGGGTTTCTTTTTCTGTGACCATTTTTTGCTAGCTGTATTGTCTAGTTTAGATTTCATAAATAAATATTTTTATTTATCTTCTTCCAGAGGTTAGGGTAATTTTAAGATAACATCCCAGCACTCTCTCCTTAGTGATATTGTGATCCTAACATTGGGTACAAGCTATAAAGGGCCCAAAGCCTTAGCATCAGCTATAAAATACTTCAAGGGATAATAGGATATGCATCCTCTCTCTCTGCATGAATGAGCTGGTACAGCAGAGGTCAGGAGAAGGAGAAATGTCTTCTAATAACCAGCAATAAGCAGGAAAGCTCTCTGTTGTGTTGCAAGGTAGACAGGAGCAAGCCTAAAATGCTAGGGTGCTGAGAAAAGGCTTGACAGAGAGGTATGAAATCACGTTTAGTCTTCAAGCAGAAAAGGGCAGCAGAAATGGCGCTGGGGGCTGGACTGGACGATGAATTCAATGGCACAGCAAGAGAGGAGCTGACTCATAAAGTTAATTGATAGCTGGTTGGTTTGTCACTTACATTTTTCAGCCAGACCCCCTCGTGGAAAAAGAAGGATTCTTTCTCTCCTAGACATTAAATGATTGTGAGATTAGTGGCCTAGGAATTATGAAGTCCTCCCTTTGACTCCCTCTGGCTCTAAGCATTAATCAGATAATTGTCTGGGATGTGAGACACTTCTACCTGCTTCTTCCTCCCAAGCCTGAGTACTAAATCTTACCTCTGCATTGGGCTGACTTCACCCAGGCAGTGTTCTGCTGATGTAGATTTTCTGCCTTCTTTATTGTGCGTATTTACATGGAAGGAGAAGATGGAGCTGAGAGAACAGAAGTGGTTTTAAGAACACAGGACCAGGTGAGATGCCTTGGTCCACTGTTATTATAAGAATTATGCTATATAATATCTTAAACAGAGGCATCGAGCTCCATCTAAGTAGTTTGATTTCTTGTCCCATCTCTTCATTTGAAAGCATGCTCCCGGTCTTCTGATTCTGAAAGCTTGACTCTTTTTTCCTCATTTTCAGCCTAAATGTTTTTATGGTCTCTCTGATGTCTCTCATAATGTGTTCATGGTCTCTGCAGTCTTGCCCCTTCTGTCAGCTATTTGAAGAGGTTTTACCACCTTCCCTGTATTTTTATGCAGTCCAGTGAATATTGTGTGAGTGATAACTTGCTTCAGGAAATGAAATGTCATGAGTTTCCTATCCTAAAATAGGCTTTGCTACTCCTCAATCATCTGATCAGCCCTTTACTGGGCTTGTTCCAGGATAAGTTAATTTATAGAACATGGGTGTCCCAAATTGCACATTGCATTTTCTCCCTTCCAACATGAGACAAGATTGTGCTGACCTGCAAAGAAACTCAATTTCAGATCAGTTACAGAAGAAGAGGCAGTTATCAGGGTGTATATGGGAGTGGAAAACAGATGGAAGAGATTGGATATTATTCCCAAGATCATGCATAAGACAAGATCCATCACTTCTGATACCATAATGAGGAATTGCTAGCCCAACTTGAGCTCACAGAAGTTCTTTTTATGCATTTTTTAATCAGCATGGAAGAAACTGGCAATCACGACATGTAACATAGCTTAGAGTTAACAACCCCTTGAGATGAGTGAAGACAGCTGTGCCTCAGAGATGTGTATTCATGCCCTCTGCAGATGCTGCTGTCTCCGTTTTCATTTGCTTCACAATTGCAGGGCTTCTCTGTAACCCCAGCAACCTGCCTGAAATTTCTCCGGCTCGATGTGGGCATCTGTGGGACTTCTGATCTCTCCTTGGTCCAGTCACCCTCAGCTGCCTTTACAGCTGGTGGAGTGAAGGAGGATTCTTGATTTATGACCCCAAAGTTCTTGTTGTTGACTATAAAGAGTGCCAAGCATGAGACGCAGTCATGTGCCCTGGCCCTGGCTACAGGTAGGTTTGGATGAGCCTTGTTTTTATTTTCCACTTTGAATGAGAGCTAAGGGTGAAATCAGAGGTAGCAACACCCACAGAAAAGGACTGTCTTCCACAGTCTCAGCAAACAGAACCTGCTGGACCAGCCCTTATGCTTCACAGCCGTCTTTCTCCATATCTGTGTTTTATCTGTAGATCCCTGAAATACTTTATATGCATATGACATTTCTCACAACTCTCAGGCTTGCATGCCCAGTACAGTGTAGGGAGTAATTTTTCTCATCATTGCTGCCAAAATTTCAGCTCTGACAGTGGGATACACCTTGCTGGATATAATATGAGAAGTGGGAAGAATTCTGAATGACTTTTTGTCCGCTGAGCAGGCTTTGCAGCTCTGGAATGCTACATTAAAAAATTCATCACTGATTTGTAAACAGAGTGCATTTGAGGAGGAGGAGCTGTAGGATTTTCCATTGAAGGCTCTTGACAGCTATGTCTGAATGCAGCTGGCTGACAAAGGCAAAATGAGATCCAATGGTAGGAAGCAGAAGGTGGAAGGATTTAAAATTAAAATAAGAAACAAACTTGTAATGTTGGGGTTTGTTTTTTTTTTCTTTTTTTTTTTTCTTGTGGGATGGATCAGCAGCAAAAGGAACCATATTGGGAGGAGCATAGCTTCTGCCCTTGAGATCTTTATAAGTAGAGTGATCTAAAAAGTTCACCCTGCCTCATATACTTGCTCCTAGGCTAAAATTGAGTGGTCAGATTTCCCTGGAGGTCAGACAGGATCAGAATGGTCCTTCTGGGCTTAATGCCAAGGCATCTTGATTTGAAGGGGAGAATAAGCATCCATGTTTATAAACAGTGAGACAGAGGAGCAATCAGGGGCAAACTGGGAACTTACTCATCATGGAGCACTGGCCACTGGCCTTTTTTGAGGGAATGGCAAGGAAAGCTCTCCTCTTCCCTTTCAGTACAGGACTGATGCTGAGCTCACTGTTCTGCTGCCACATAAAATCACAGCTGGACTTAGAACATGGGTCCTTCACGCCCATCCTTCCATATATGTCATATTATGTGAAACATGCTTCATTGCCCCATTTTATCCACTAGTCACAGGTCCTCTTGCTCTGATGTAACCTTCTTCTTGCCCCTCCACTGGGAAGATCTGGGTTGGGATGCTCAGAAAGGACGATGTTTTTTTCAGCCCTCTGCTTGATCCATTTGAGCTTCGGAACAGAATCAACGTGTGATTCAAACACATCATATCTCATAAAGAAACTTTCCAGAATATATGCAGAACTTTCCAGAGGAAAAAAAAAAAAAAAAAAAAAAAAAAAAAAAAAAAAAAAATCAAAAAAAAAAAAAAAAAATTATCAAAAAAAAAAAAAAAAAAAAAAAAAAAAAAAAAAAAAAAAAAAAAGAAGAAGAAGAAGAAAAATCCAGCTGACATAGCCCTGGGAATCTGTGACTGTTGTCATTACTTGCCTAGTAAGGAGTCAGGGCCATGCGGGGATCTGTCACTGCCAGAAGGCTCTTGAACATCTGTTGCAACCGCAGCAGCATCAGAATGAGGAGGAAAAGATTAATCATGCTCTGGCCGTTAGTGGCTAATGCGTCTTCCCCGCTAGGCTGCAGTCAGTGACAGGGGTGTCCTGAACTATGTTTTGCAGTGGGCTCAGCAGGGACACCCAGACAGCTGGGAGGCTCTGGCCTTAAATGGCTTAATTTAAAAGTTGCTCTCTGGTTAGGTTGCTTTTAAATGTTAACTTCTCCCTTGTTTTTCCCCCTCAGTCCCAACTTGACTGAGCCTGGAAATGAATGCAAACAATTTGCAGCTGGGATGAATGCTGGGGACGAACTTTTAAGCAGAGACTGTTGTGATAGAACAGTGTTAATGGTTTAAAAATAAAAGAGGAAAGACTTAGACTAGATAAAAGGAAGAGATTTTTTACAATGAGGGTGATGAGACACTGGCACAGGTTTCCCAGAGAGCTGGTAGATGCCCTAACCCCCAAAACATTCAATGGATGGGGCTATGAGCAACCTGATCTAGTTGAAGATGTCCTTGTTCATTGCAGAAGGTCTGGACTAGACGGACTTTAAAGGTCCCTTCCAACATAAACTACTCTATGATTCATCTGAACAAAGCAATCATCACAGCCTCTGGGGCTCCTGTGGCTTGTGAACAGAAAAAGGGGAATGTAGGTGTGAATCTTACACATGTAAAAAACATGTTTAGAAAAAGGTGAAAATAGAAAGCAGTTGTAGCAACTGCAAACTCTCCCAAAGTTAGATCAGCCAACGAGTGTTTGTTCAGGAGGAAAACATTTCTAAGGTGCTTTAACCGTGCCTTCAGAGACTATCATGCGGTGGGGAGGGGCTGCCTCTGTGTTCAGTGATGCAAAGGTCTTGTGATCACAGCAAATTTGGCTTCCACGTGTCTGCCTCCTCTATGGATCACAGCTGTCGCTCCCAGAAATGGAGGAGAATGAACTACATCCAAGTGCCAGGATGTATGTAGGTAAACACCATCACTATGTTGTATGGCTGAGAGCTTTATTGAGCTGTCTCATTCAGTCAGGAAAAGAGGAGGCTGAGGGGAGACCTTCTTGCTCTCTACAGCTCCCTGAAAGGAAGTTACAGAGAGAAGAGTGTCAGTCTCTTCTCCCAAGTCACAGGTGATAGGACAAGAGGAAACGACCTCAACTTTCAATGGGGGAGGTTCAGATTGGATATCAGGAAAAATTTTTACACTGAAAGGGTTATTAAGAGTTGGTAATGGGCTGTCCAGGAAATTGGTTGAGGCATCATTCCTGGAGGTATTTAAAAGACATGTAGTCATAGAGCTCAGATACATGGTTTGGTGATGGGTTGTTGCTTTTTATCAGAGCTAGGTTGATGGTTGGACTAGATGATCTTAAAGGTCCTTTCCAACCTAGACAATTCTATTATTTATTGAAGGATTTACTGCCTACAGCTGAACTTTATTTCTAGTTCACAGGTCTCTTCTGATCCCCCTTTTTTTAAGACAGTGTTTTTTTAAGGTGGTAGTTTTTAGAATGGCTTTTAATATCACCTGAAAGTATTGAGGAGCCTTCCATGGATCACAGTAAGTGAAATGAATGGTTGTTTTATGATTCCTTATCTTGAATGTCCACTGGCACTGTCACGGATGGCTCCATGAAGCGGGAAACCTACCACAGACCCAGTCTCATTCTCTGAAGAGGATGCAATTGCACAGGATCAATCCCAACCCCACGTTAGGAATAACCTATTAGTCCAAGCAAGTGTGGAGCAGCACATACGTCTGTGAACATGTCATGGTAAGTGCCAGTAATGATGATTAGATAAACTCCCAGGTGCTGAGATGATGGAGGGCAGAGCTGTCGAGCTGAGTGCAGGAATACACTGTGAAGGCTGTACATTTTGGTACCATGGTGTTTCACAGTTCCCTCGCATTTTCTTTACCGTACAGATTCATGGTAAAAATGGGGTTTTATTCAGTTTTGACAAGATCATTTCTTTCTCTGCAAGACAGTCCATTTAAGAAATAAACACTGTATAACAGTATCTTTGTGAAGGTTGAGGAAGAATGAAATAAAATAGGGAAGAATAGAAACTCTTTCTGTCTTGCTCTCTGCAAAGACAAAGCTACAAGCTACAAAGACCAGATTTAGAGAGTCAGTCTCTACTTGGTCCTGTTGTTGTTTCCTACTACTTTCAGAGGCCTTCAAAGGTGAATATACTTCTAGAACCATTGGATGCATATTCCAACAAACATTCAACATCCAGAACCATACAACCAGTGAGAAATATTACAGGGTGTTCAATGGAAGTTAAACCAGTGAAGTTTGACCTCAGAGAGAAAAGATATTTCTAGAGTAAGATCCAAGTGATTTTATTCCAGACCCATATGTCATTCTTACTCCATATCCTTTGATGAACCAGAGCAAAGAATTTGTCTGGCTGCTTGGCCATCCCACCACTGGAGGGGACATGATCATCCAGGGAAAAGCCCTGGGCTCTGGATAGTAGGATGACCTAAAAACACAGCTCTCATGGGGCACATAGGAGATCGCAAAGTCATTGAATCTTGGTTGTGAAACAACTGCAGAGCTGTTGGCAGCTTTGCGACCAAGCTCCACCATTAAAAATCTCCCTGCTCCCTTGAACGACCTCCCTCCTTCCTTCACAGAGGCAGAGGGAACTGCAATTAGCATCTGTGCCCGCACTCTAAAGCAGCTCACAGCGAAAGCGAGCAGCGTCTCAGGCCATTAGCCCTGGCACCATGCCATAAAGCCCTTCCACAGCGTGTCTGCCACTGTGATGGATGATGGCAGGAATCAGAGCTTGGCTTGTTCCCAGCCACTGACTTATGGTAACTTTCTCTGGGGGTTGAGGGTGGAGGAGGAATAAATAGTGCATGAAGCACCCGTGGGCGAAAGGAGACAACTCCTGGAAGAAACTTCACCACTGCAAGGGTATGTAACATCCCTCCCTGGCCGCCCATGGACACCGGCTACAACGTATCGTGGAGCTAGGGGAATGATAACAACACATGGGAGCCAGGGGGAAGACCATTCGCTGGAGACTGGAAATAGAGGCAGCTACTAGAGATGCAGGACGTGGGTGACATGGGGGAAAGCTGCTGGAGGTGCTGGGGTGAAATGGAGCTGGGGAAGTGCTGCAACCAGATGAGCTTCAAGGATAGCATGAGGCCAGAAGAAGACATGTTGAGGTATCAGTATTGTTTATTGATATTATATCAGGAAATTATGGGTCTGACCCTATCTCAGCCCCACAGGAAGGAGAGGCAGGCACTGATCTTATCACAGACTGATAAGAGCAAATTGCTGCTAGTTACCAATATCTTGCTCATCCAAAATCCACAATAAATGCAGCTGCATTTGCAGCGCTGAAGGTATTTGTGCCATTGAGTGGTGGCCATGGTGCAGGAAGGTGATGTCCACACTGTTTGGGGAAGCCCATTCCAGGCCATCACGTAGCATCACGTACTTGGCTGTGGCACCCTGTGGCTTTAAGATAGAATTATTATTTTTAATGTACTTTTTCCAACTCAAAGTGCCTGTCATACTATGCTCAAGTGTGCATGAGCCTTCTGTGGGATCAAGAGTTGTGGGGATAGTTTAGGACTGTGTGGTGAAGGAAGTCAAACCTGGAGAAAATCTATGTAGAAGAACTCTCCTGAGTGAACAACTCTTGGATTCTTCATTCATGAGGAAACTGGGACTGGTCTAACACATACTGTGGACAGTTTGGGGAACTAGGACCTGGAAATTATCTTAGCAAACACAGAAACACAAAAATCCAAAATTTCTTGATGCCAAGCTAACTTGTTAAAGCTGGCCAGGAAAATACTGTGCTTCTTCAGCTGCTTATTAAATAGAGAATGACAAAGTCCTCATGGTGAGATGTGCTTGCATGATTTGTGAATCATTTTTCCTTCTCTTTCCTGTGAGACACACTGTACAAGCAACTGCAGTGCAGCGGCAATCTTGTTACGCCTCCGTTTCGGTGATCCTGATTGTTATTAATGATAATAACAGCACTTACAGGTCTTAATCAGGACCAGCTAGATGCTGTACACAGGATGGTTCCTGACTGAAACACCATAAAGCGGTATACACACCTCCTTATACATCCCTGTTCTTTTGTGAAACTGTAGGAAGGTGTGATTAATCTGACAACAGCAAGAAAGCCACTTCTTGTTACTTTCCCAATTTTTTCCTTTTCCAAACAATGTGAGATTTGCCCTTAATTTTCTATATGCCATGCATTTATCTTGAGACCCAAAAAGCTGTTACGCCCTTGAAATACTACTAATGCCACTCCGACACCACAAATTTTGGTTTTGTCAACTTTTATAAATTGCTACCCAGTGTTTCAGCACCCACTTGATTTGCGTAATTCTATCAACTTTATTCTAGTTTAAGTCCTGTGAGTTATAAAACCAAATGCCTGTGATGTGCCATAAATTTGAAAGCACATGAAACATTTGTGCCCAATTTAAGGGCACAATAAAAGATCAAAAACAGTTTGCTGCACTAGAAACTCATGAAAGCTGTGCAAAAATGCAGTCAGTGAAGAAAGCTGTAAATGGAAAAATTGCATATACATTATGGTCCTGCATAGATATGGGGAGACTTGTTTCAGAGGTAAAGAAGGTGCCCTACAAAATTGCCAGAGGCTATGTGAGTTTATTGAATTATGAAATTTGGTTGTCAGAGGCCTCTTGGCTACTGAAAATATTGTGTAATTCAGCATCTCCAAGCACCACATATTGCAGGGAATGAGCTCTGTAGGTGTCTTGTGGTTTACAATGGACAAGTTAATGGCCATGAATCCAGTGGAGCCCTTTGCAGCCCCCTGCTGCACAATGACTAGGAAACCTAATGAAGCTTTGTGAAAGATGCTCCCAGGTGACAAGCAAAAGGAAAATACTCTGGATCCACTGCTAGAAGTGCACTGAACATGAAGTGCCTTCCAATGGGTCTGATTCTGATAGCGATATCCAAAAGACCCAGCTTGTATCACCCAAGAAACTATCATCGCCCATCCAGTGAAAACCATGTGTCATCCCACCACCTGAGTTGTGATTTCACCTTCCTCCCACCCAGTCTTGTCTCACTGCAAGATTGAAAGACTCCAAGCCCACGAGCTCAGCTTCTGTAAGCTGAAGTTCCCAAGAGCTAATGAACATGTTTCAAGCAATCAGTCATTATGAGCCTGTTTGCTTTCACTTGTGCTACAGCTGAGTCCGGAGTCCTTGGGGAAACCATCTCGCTTGATTGCCACAGAGTGCACGGGTGTTTTGTGACCTTGCTAATATTGTGGATCTACCTAAAAAGTCTATAATCATTCTGCAAGTAAACTTCCTAGGCAATTTCTTAGCAGACGCTGAAACATTTCTGTGTTGGACCAAATTGCTTCCTCTCCTTTTCCCATCTGGGAAATAAACAGATTTTTCTGTTTGTGAGGGGAAAGCAGTCTTTACTCTTGAAGGCTGAACTGGGAAGCCAAGTGTACCTTCTTCAGTATTACTGCTGTCATCTTTGTTGTCCCCACGGGGCTTCTCTCAGCCGTCACCCATCCCTGGCAATTTTTCTGGACTGTGAGCACTGAGCTAGGACAGATTCCTTACTACAAGTGCATGTGCTGTTTCCAATATACAAAATGCTGCAGTGTGAAAAGTAAGAGCCCTGCTGCAGTGCACATTCCCGGGCAGCTGTGTGGGGAGCTGAAGGGAGGACCTGGCAATGTCTGAAGCAGAACTTTTTACCACAAAATGCTATGTCCTGGAGCCTTCTGGGTCCCATACATTTTAGGTTTTTACTCTGCTTCCAAGAGGTGCTGTTCGTCCCTCATCTGTTTCTCAGTGTATGTAGTGGTGAGTACTGTGAACTGTATTTGTCTCCTTTTTTGTTGTTGTTGTTGTTTCTCATTGTAAAGCCATCCATAGCAGAGGAAGAGAGGGAAGGGATAATTCTTGGTTTGACTTGCTAAACCATTTCATACACCTTCGATTATCTGCCTGGCCTCCAGGTGTAGTTGCAGGCAGTCACAGGTTTCTGCTTCGTGTGTACCCCATGTCACCTTTGTGGAGCCCTGTGTGGAGCTGTTGACAGTTTCACCGCTGTTGCATGCAGCTGATAGATCAGCTTTGCTGATGAATTGAACATAGGATCATAGAATAGTTTCGATTGGAAGGGACCTTAAAGATCATTGAGTTCTAATGGCCCTACCATGGGCAGGGACACCTCCCACTAGACCAAGTTGCTCAAAGCCCCATTCAGCCTAGCCTTGAACATCATTGCTTCTTGTGTTTGGGAGAGGTGACTGGGGTGTCAAAGCAACCTGAGATCTCCTTGTTCGTTTTTTGCAAGGGATTTGGCGATAGTGACCTTTCTCTAATTCTGTGGGACAAGAGCAGATAGTTTCGGGATTGCCACAGTGTACTAACTCCTCATCCAGCATGTGCTATGCAGTAACAGACTCTATATTCTTACTATCCATAGCAAGAGCAAGGGGACACTGCATTTCATTTTATAATGTTGTAAGAAGGCCAGAGACCTGAAGAGATGAGGCCTCAGCTGAGACAAGGGGCAAGCAAACAGGAGGGGAAGTCTGAAACAGAGAAACCCACCAAAGACTGTAGGATGGTACCAATGTGCACCATATCCCTTCTCTGATGGTTTAGGCTCTGGGAAGGTAAAGAAGGTCTTCAGAAAGTGTCATTGGGTGGAGAAAGGATAATTTTCCACCATTCCAGGATAAATAGCTTGTACTTGTGTGCTACAGGCAGCTGGGGGAGTGCATGCCCACAGAAAGATCTCACAGACAGGATAGGCTTGTTTGTGATCTCAAGGCACTTTGGAGGATCATTTAAACTAGCTGCAGATAGAGGCTGTGTAATAAGGTGTGCAGGTTCCTCTGAGCCCAAGAAAGGGTAAAAAAGGCAGTGGAGCCATGGGATGTGTAACAAGAAGAAACATTTTCCCTTTACTCTCTTGCTCTGGTACATTTGGGAACAAGGAGAAGGCAGGTCATCTGCCCTGACTGACTGCAAGGTGCTGGGTACAACTCAGACTGTCCCAGACAAGGGAGCACTCCTTTCCCTGTCGGGAATTGCTTTATCGTTGGGGGGATATTTTTAATTCTCTTCCAGTACCTGATGCTTAGGGATAGGGGAGAGAGAAGGGATCAGTTTATGAGACAGGAAAGAGGAGAAAAGTGACATCTCCCAGCATGCTGTGGGCTTGAAAGGTTCAGTGAGAGGAAGAGTAAGATTTAGAGCACTACCCAAGCATAAACTATTCCCACTTTTCCGTTCTTCTCTCTTTTCCTAATTTTCTTCCCTTTGATCTTGCTTTGCTGCTTCTGAGACTTGCATAATTTCACCCTTGGGCAGGTGGGACAGATGCAAACCTTCTCTTTCCTTCCTTAAAACACAAGCCACAGGCAGTTTTCTGAATTCGGGCACCTGCGGACTAGATCTGCCTTGCATCATCAGGTCACCTCTGATCTGGGTTTTTCTAGGGTGGACAAGGGAAATTGCTTCCAATGAAGTTGCCCTCAGAGGACATGTACATGTCAAGTACAGTGTGTCCACCTCATAAGTAGTGTGGCCCTAAGTGCTCGCTGCAAGGTAGGCATCTTCTTTACTCCAGCATCCACTGCACACAGTGTCTGTGTGGTGTTGGTGGTTGGCAAGTTTGGACTCCATCGCCAAGTCAGTGCAGACATGGTATCTGAGGTTTAAGGTCCTTTCTCATATACCCAAAAATATCTGCCATAATGTCTTAAAGCAAAGGAATCCATCAGGGTTACATGGGCTTGAAATAAATTGAGTTTGAAAGGTGTTTCCATGCATTGTTGAGCTCATGGCATCAAGGAAAGGAGCAGAGCTGCTGTGTTTTGCTGAGGTATTTTGAGGTATATTTGAAGTATTTTGTTCCTCCAAGGCCCATACTGCAGATTACCTATAGTGATTTCCCTATGACATTTCTGGAGGGATTTCTAGGAATCATTAGTACAAGTGGATAAAGGCAGACAACAGGAATTCTTTACCAGGATCATACTGTGACTAGAAAAGGAAATATTGCTCCACTAACACCTACTGCCCTCCCAGTTTTAGAAAGAGTTCAGGGACTTTTCACCTCCTCTCATGTCACTGAGAAAAGGCAGAACAGGACTATTTTTGCAGTAAGAGGGAGTTGCCAGCAGGAGCGGGGAACAGTGATGGTTGAACTGTGGTTTCTTTGCAATGCCTGAAGGGTTAACACTGGTCTTAACCAACCCATGGATCCCAATAAACTGCTCAGCAGGCTCACGGGTAACTCCAAAATCTTCCTTGTCTTCAGTCTTTTCCTGCTGACAGCATCTCTCCAGACTAGTACATTCTCTCTGCTAGAAGACAGTCATTTCCTTTCCTTTGATGCCACTATTTTTAGTTACACTTTGTCTTCACTCTTCTGAGATGAAGACATAGAGGGACTCCCACCCCATCACCAGGAAATACCTGCTGTTCTTAAAGAACTCAGAACCTATCCCTGAGAAAAGTCTCAGGAAAGACTTCATCCTTCAAAAACTGCTACCAGCCCCATGCAGGCTTGAATTCGGTGACTAGGCAGATTATTTTTGAAGTTTAATTCATCCCAGAGACTGAGAATTTGACTTTCTGTAAATTATGTCATATTCCTAACCAGCTATTCGTTAGTAACTTGCTTTCCAGCACTTCTGTAAACAGACTTTTTAGGATCTGGATTGCTGGGAGAAGTAATGACTGTTTGTACTGCATGTTTTAATTATGATTGTTGCCTCTCAACTGGACAGATTTTTTTTTCCTCTTTTCTCATCATGAATACTGAAAGATACTGTCCAGGTGGCCAGCGCTGTGTATCTTCTTCTGCTGCAGATATCTATCCTGAAGATATTTAGCAAAAGAGAGATTGTCAATAGCACAAACATTCAAGTTAATGCAGACCCACCCTCAAGCAAGCTGGCTAATAAAAAAGAGATGGGGAGTTGAATACCAGAATAGTTTTCAGTGTGAAAATGCCCATTCAGTTGCAACAGTGATTGAGGAGACAGGATTTTAAAGTCCAAATCTGGCCATGTAAGTTGTCTTACTATCAGCCCATGCCTTAAAAGTTGATATTTTATTTTCTTCATCAGTTTTATCTGGATTTAGATTGCAACTGCTGCAAGGAAAAAAAAAAATAGTGGAGAGTATACTATGCATAGTATCCTGCAGAGCTCAAGTCCAGACCTCAAGTTCTACCTTCTGATGAGTTCTAGCAATATTCAACAAACATGCTCATATATACCCTTCTTCATGGGAGTCAAGGTCTGCAGCAGTTTCCTCAGTGGGATCAGCCCTTTCTCCTAGAATATTTGCTTTCTGCTGACAAACCATTGTGACTGGGTGATGGCATCGTTTTGTTCACATGGCCCAAGCTAATCTGAAATCATGGCCAAGGAGCATTCACGGCTCCTTCGAGTCTCTGGAATAGATTAGCAGGGGCCTTCTCAGCATGTCGCTAACCCCAACACTGCTGAGGCCACTGCGCAATTAGCCAGCAATTGTGCCGAAGCAAACAGATTGCACTGAAGATAACCAGATGTGAGCAGATAAAGGGGTTGGTGGAATTTGGGCCATGTGTGTCTTATCTCTGAAAGCCTTCAATAGCTTCCCCATCCCCGAGTTCAAACAGCAGTCACAGGCCTGCAGTGCTTCATGCCAGGATGTTTATTAGACACCAATTCTGGTGATCTAAGCCCTCTAAACTTGCCAGGTGAATGAGAAAGGTCAGCAGTTTGAAGATGAAGGCAGAGTTGCATACTGTCAGATTCGTCTGATCACAGGATATCTGTTCCTGCTCATTCCTCTGAAGGTATCAAAACGCTCATGACACAGGTCCACCAGGGCCTGAGATGAGGATCACAACACCCATCTTGGCTACAAATGATCCACTACAATGGCTCATTTGATTCTGGTTGCATCAAGACCTTATTGTTCTCTACAACTACCTAAAAGGAGGCTGTAGTAGGGTAGCAGTTGGTCTCTTACCTCAAGTAATAAGTGGAAGGACAAGAGGAAATGGCTCCAAGTTGCACCAGGGAGGTTTAGGATGGATATTAGGAAAAATCTCTGCACTGAAAGCATTGTCAAGCACTGGAAGAGGCTGCCCAAGGAAGTGGTTGGATCACCATCCCTGGAGGTATTTAAAAGATGGGTGGATGTGGTGCTGAGGCAGACTTGGCAGTGTTAGGTTAACATTTGGACTTGATCTTAAAGGTCTCTTGCAACCTAGATGATTTCATGATTTTAAGTAGGGGGGCCAGGAATAGATACGGCACTACTGTCTAGCAGGCCCAGATAGAGCTTCTCTTATCTGTGTTTTCATTCCTTGCTGCTGAGTGGTGACGCAAACACTTGGGGCAGGTTCTCAGGTGTGCTGGGACTAAACACAATGTCCCTTCAGCTTGGGGTGTTAGGGAGGAGAAATGTAGCTCAAGAGAACTGGTTCCATCGCATCAGTTCCCACAATTTATATTTTTTAAAATTATTCATAGAATCATAGAATCATTCAGGTTGGAAGATGGAAGAGACCCTTGGGATCATTGAGTCCAACCATCTGCCCTACTCTACAAATTCCTCCCCTACACCATATCTCCTAACACCACATCTCAAAGACTCTGAAACACATGCAGGAATGGGGACTCAACCACCTCCCTGGGCAGCCTATTCCAATGTCTGACCACTCTTGCTGGGAAAAATGCTTTCCTAATGTTCAGCCTAAACCTACCCTGTTGCAGCTTGAAGCCATTCCCTCTCCTTCTATCGCTAATTCCCTGTGAGAAGAGACCAGCACCGACCTCTCTACAATGCCCTTTCAAGTAGTTGTAGAGAGCGATGAGGTCTCCCCTCAGCCTCCTCTTCCTCAAACTAAACAGTTCCAAACCAGTCCTGAAAATAATTCCCTTCCCTAAGAAATATCCATGCTCAAGACCACAAACTCATCTTAAACTTCATGCCCTACAGACACAGCAATATCAGGGACATGGTGGTCTTTTCACTAACCTCACACATGCCTAATATCAACAGCAGTACCAGTGATGCAACACAGTTCTGATTAACTAGCAAGACAAATTCTAGTCTTTCAGTGGAAAGAAATTCCATCGATGACAAAAACGAAGAGCTGTCCAACACATCAGGGAGTTTAGAGGCATCAAGTCGAATCTGAAATCCCATACAAGTTCTGAAAACTGTTCTTCTGTACCTAGATATATTCAGTCAGCATGGATGTGTTGGTTCTTCTAACATCCTTCACTACTGTGTCACTGAAAGGTCAGATGGAAAAAGAGGGAACATTGCCTTAAGTTGATACTCTTGACTTTTAAGAACCAGAAAAGACCAAATGAACACTCCTGTGTGCTCAGAACATGGTTGATCTAGAGCACATCTCAGTGTCCTCTACTCCATGTGAGTTCCCGTGGCTTTTTCAACTCTGTCATCCCTCTCATGAGTGAAGGTTCAACAAGAAACTCCTTCAGACGTCTGATGAAAACATCCACCAGGCTTAAAGGTGTCTATAGACTACATTTAGAAGTTTATCTAGATATTTTCTCAGTAAGATCCAGCAGTTTGTGTGTCCTTAATATACTGTCTCTTTTCTTTTATCATTTATGTTCTTGCAGTTGAACATAGCAATTCAATAAGCAACCTCCTTCCCGCCCCTTTCATTCCCTCTCTGAAAGGCAAACTGATTATTATTACTTTTTTTTTTAAAGAGTAATCTGAGATTTACAGGACCTCTACTGTCAGGCTATTTCAGATATTCCATTGACAACTCCCAGCTAGATTTATCTCCAAGGATATTCAGTGCCTCCTGATAACATTATCCTTCTGCTAATTGAAATTCTGTCCTAAGGAAGAAAAATGAAAGATTTCCAAAGGGGTTGAGAAATAACAAGGCAAAAAAATAAACCTAAGCAAGCCTCTGAGGCAATTCCCAAGGCCAGAAATCCAGAACAATGTTTTGTGCCTTTTCTTTACAGTCAACTTCCCAAAGGGGCAGAATTATCAAATATTACACGGGGTAATCTTAGTAATTAAAGAATTTGTACATATATATGAAACACTACAATGCTGATCACAGGACACAATCCAGTTTGCAAAGTATTTTTCTGCTGGGATTCACCAAGGCACTTTCTGTTTTATTATGAGTTTGTTTTTTTTTTCATGACTGCAATGTTTTTAATCTACTTTTTTCCAGAGGTTTTGCCTTGTAACATTTCAGGTTTTACTATATGGCTTTCATTTGTTTGCCCAATCAAATTCCTTCTCTGTCTCTCTCTTTCCTTCCTCTACCTCCCTAAATTTTATTATATAATTTTTGGAATGTGATTACAGCAGAGCCCTGCACAGTAGACCACAACTACTGAGCTCCATGAGACAGCTTGGAAGAACACCGAAGAAACTTCAAGTGAGGAGCAGGAAGACATTGGAGTTAGTCATGTGAGGCAACTTTCAGAGATGGACAGAAAACAAAACCCAAACCAACCAGCCAAGAATCTCAACCCTCAAGGATTCCACATGACTATGAAAGCAGAAGTTCAGATGACAAAGCTTGCCATCCTGGTTGGCTAAACTAGGAGAAAAAAAATCTGTAGGACAGTATTTAAAAACAAGCTATCAGAACACATCTTTATCTGGTGTTGAAAATTTCCATTCTCATGAACCTACATGCACTGACCCATAACCTGGTTTCTCATGAAAAATCTCTCAACCTCAGAACTGTGTCACTGACTCAGAGCCCACATATGACCCAAATGTGTATTCACATTGGAGTTTTCCCTGGTGAAACAACCTTCTCAGTGTGCTAAGACTGTGTTTTCAGAGTCAGTAGCACAAGATAAGATACCCTCAAAATTTGCATGGCTTGTCAGGAAAAGCCTTTCCAAGGGTTCTGGAGCTTCTGCCTAAGTCAGAACAGTGTGAACCCTTTGGTCTTACAGCTTTAGGCTCACATAAGTACTTAAACCATCTTGGCTTAAATAAACAAGACAAGTACGCTACTGATTACACTGTGGTTTCACATCAGTACAACTCTCGCCTGACTTAAAGGGAGTTTGTGATCATTTATAATATAAAGTATATGAAGAGTAATGAAAATGACAGAGAAGGCATAGAAACCTCTGAGCCAGTGAGCAATGCTGCCCTGCCATTTCTTATGTATGGTTGCCCAGCACTTCCAGCTTGAGCTGCTTGGTCTATCTATCTCATCAAATTCCTAAATTCATTAGTTGTAAAAATTCTGGTGGAAGGAGAAGAGGGGATATTGACAGAATGTAAAGTGCTCAAGCCCAGCTTTTTCTTATCTATGAGCACTGACCAGTTGATCTATTAGAAGCGGTGGTGTGAGCTAACATATCACCTGAGCTTTTGATGAGCAGGTTCTAGTTCCAACTTTGTGTCTGATCCTAGCAAATCACTTCCTTTCTGGAAGATCTAAGTTTTGACTCAGAAATATACTTTTTTCTTTATGAACTTGTGCTGGGGGTGTTTTATGATGCCTGACAGATTTAACTTACAAGGGATTAGCAGTCTGGCTGTTAATCAACCATTGAAGGCAAGCTTTGGGAAGCATGGACCACCTCTGAAGTTCAGGCTGCCCAAAATGGCCCACAAACAGACTGAAGCTGGAATCCCTTAGACTTGTCTAACTTGTAATGCTGAAATGTTCCAGACTGGATTTCTGTTTTGCAGCCTGAATGTCTGCATGTAAATGCCAGCAAAAATATAAAGAGATTCTTCTCCCTGCCACGCCCTCCCCATTCCCTGGCTCATATACCTTAATCCATTAAAGAATGCAGTTAAAGGAAACTACCTAATTTGGTCCAACTTGAAAAGAACCAGGATAGCCCTTTCATTTAGGAAGTTTAACGTGAGTTAGTTGTTTGCAATATGGCTTGTACTAGAAAATGGTTTATGGAGAAAAAGAAGTGAGAAGCAGACTGAGTGTTGCACTTTCCAGGACAAAGGGAACCCTGAGAGGATATGAGTGGTTAACGGGCAGATCATTCTGTAAGACAGTGACTGCTTTTATGTCTCTATTAAACAGGAAAGGAATGAGGAAGGAAATGAAAGGAAGAAGATAGGATAGGTAGGGAAAGTGAGGAGACCTAGGTGCAGCCTGGATGCATCATCCTGTGAAGTAAGAGATGGCAGAATGGCAGGGAAAAGAATGGATTTACAGCCTGACACCTCCACAGATGGCTCCTTGCATTTGTCCTTTTGCAGACAAACAGACCCCACTTGAATTATGGGGCTATAATTCTATTTGTGGATGGTGGACGGGAGAGGGGGGAGGTTGTGAGAGCTGTTTGGTGGTTTATGGCCTCCCCAGAAGCCCTTGATGGAATTCCAGCCCCATAACTTACAGCTGCCTTTTCTGGATCTAATTCACCAGAGGTCTCTGATGTGGTAGTTGAGATCAAGTTCGGTGTTGTGTCTTGCCCCTGCTGAGTTAATCAGATTGCCTTTACTAATGCAAAGCAGGGCAGCTTTATGAGACAGTTTCCCTGGTGAGTGTATTTTGGTTTGGCTTGGGTACTGTGAAAGCAACGAGAGACCTTAGGTACCGTTAATGCAACTGGGTCAGTGTCTGCAGCCTTCTTTCTTTCATGGTTATCCATCAGAAAGAAAGAAGAGTACAATACCAGAGCCACAGTATGACCATCGAGATGACCTTGATATCTTGGGCCCTGGAGGTTTTCCATTTGGCTCTCCCTGTAGACATCAAGGAGCTGTAAGCTGCCTGAAGGTTGTAAGCCTTGTACTGCAGCTGACCAGGATCATAAGATCCTAACTGAGGATATGAGATGTAGCTCATGTCATGTCTGTAGACCTGCCCCATAACCTTACAAAGAAGAACAGGTCCTCATGTTATGTACTCTGGCACTTTGGTGCTTCTCCAGCAAAGGGTTAGTTAAACTGGACAGGGCAGAACTTACAGGACCAGTCTGATGCCAGTCAGTGGAGTCTGAGGGACAAAAGTGGGATGTCTTGGGATGCATCACTTGCTCCAGTGAATAGATTTCTCTCTGGGATCTGTCCTTAAAGTCTATGTTTCAAAATTCAAATCTAACTTCAAAGCCAGCCACAAGCATTTCTTAGGGCTCATTTTCCTGTCCCTACATACAAACCCTGAATAACTAAGCATCACACTTTCAGAGTTATAACAGACCGAATCTCTAAAGCAGCAGCTTCTTTTCCAATATTGTATTACAAGCATCTTCTGACCCAGTAGACTCTTCTCCCAATATGCCTTTATTTGGTCTAGGTCTGTATATTTGATCCAGTGAAGCAACTGTGTCTAAGAGCTTATAGAGCAGAGGGAACCAGACTGGAGGCAGTTTTATCCATGAAGGTGAAAAATACCTGGTATGTGCTCTTCCCAAACTGTTCCTGGGCACTCTCTGGGAGAGATTCAGCTTCCACTGTCCAAAGTGCTGGGGAGCACGCGAAGAGCTAAACATCACAGAGAATTTCAGCACAGTGCTTGACCTTTTATTTACTAGCACAGATGTAGCCAGGAGAAACATAATGCCTGCTGGTGTTATCTGCTTGTCGTGTTCCTAACCATAAAATGTTTGTGTGTCATGGATTGTGACTAACTGGTGATCTGCTTGCCTGTGTTGTAGGAACAAGGGCTGCATCCCATATGGCGCACTGAAAGAAAGCTGGCCTGTGGAGATGTCTTGGCATCATGTTTGGTTTTGGGAGTTATAAGGTCAGTGAGTACATTTCCCATTAGAATTTATGAGAAGGCAGGAAATTCAAAGAAGCAAATAACAGTAATAAAATCAGTTATTCTCCTTTCAATTATTTTTTTTTTTCTTTGAACGTCTCAGCCAAAGGCAAAAGACCAAACTGATTCCTGCTTTCCTCACAAACGCTTGCTGGGTTGTGGGAACATACAGCACACCACAACGTAGTTCAGGGCTCTGCTCTATTTACATCGAGAGACATTCACTTTCCTAAAAGAATTATAGCAAGAAAGGTCAAAGCAGATCCACTGGTGAGATTCATCCCTCCTGCCTTTAAAAAGGCATAGTGCAACCATCCACAGCTGGGACAGTCCCCCCCGCAAACTCCCTAAGGTCAGCAGGAGGAAACAAGCATTTTCCTTTGTTATTCACTGATCTATTTTAGCCATCAAAGTTGCAATGAGATGAACCTCATCCTGAAAGGACCGTTTTTTCACTGGTGACTGTGCAGGGAGACAGGCCAACTACCACAGAATAAAACACTTACGGCCATTCAAATGACTCCCCAGGATGAGAAAAGATGATTTTGCAGAGATCCTGCTAGGATGGCTCTGAATAAAACCTCACTGATCCCAGAATCTCTTTCCCACCATGCAGTGTGCTGGCACACCTTGATACAGAAGCTAGAAGGGCAAGTGTCTCAGAGTTATGGTCCCCATCACTCTCATCACCTTGGTGAGGATAATGAACCTAAGGCTGAACGCAAGGAAGAGTCTGTCAGTTCCCTTGTACAAGTGATATCCAGTGGGCACAAGAGAGCTGAACTTGGAGTTACACTCTGCTGAACCAGAAAAACCTTCAGGAAGGGGACTGGTGGGGGAAACAGCTTAATACAATACAGGCGGCTGAACCTGAGAAGTGTCACAAAGCGGCTGAGAGAACCAGGAAATAATGAAGTAAAATTGAATGCTCTCCAGGTTGCTGGAAGTAGTCCCCCTCAGATGACATCTGGGATTGCTTTGGGAAGCTGAGCTGCAGACCGGCTCCTAGCTTTGCACTGCCTTCTCCTCTGCCAGGTTTTCGAGGGGCACTTGGGGGATGTCATTTACACCAGGGATGTCCCAGAGTTGAGGCAAATTGTCACCGTTACCTCAGTGGAGCAGCTTGAAGAATGGATGGATGAACTGAAATGCAGGAAATGGACATCACCTCTTGTGGAGAGTAAAAGAAGAGAGCTTTAAAAATACGTTCTTAGGGGTGGGAGAATCCAGCATGGACAGAGAACAGAATCACAGAATCTTCATGGTTGGAAGGGACCTTTGAGATCATCCAGTCCGACGATAAAAAAAAAAAATCAAAAAACCCCCCCAAATAAATAGAAAACCCACCACACACCACCACCACCACACACCAAAAAACCCCACCATAACGACAACCACCACACCCAACAATGTCAGGCACCAGAGCATGCCACATCTACATGTTTCTTAAACCATCTCCTTGGGCAGACTGTTCCAGTGCCTGACCGTTCTCACAGTAATGGAATTCTTCCTAATATCTAATCTGAACATCCCCTGCTGCCACTTCAGACCATTTCCTCTGATCCTGTCATTATTCCCTTGGGAGAAGAAGCCAACACCCACCTCTCTGCAACCTCTTTTCGGGGAGTTGTATAGGGCAATGAAGTCTCCCCTCAGCCTCTTCTCCAAACCAAAAATGCCCAGTTCCCTCAGCCTCTCCTCACAGGACTTGTTCTCCAGACTCCTCACCAGCTTGGTAGCTCTCCTCTGGATATGTTCCAACACATCAATATCCTTCTTGTAGTGAGGGGTCCAGACTGAATGCAGTACTCAAGGTGAGGCCTCAACAGTGCCAAACACACAATTATCTTACTGAAGAGATGGCAAGACGGCTCCTGCTTGCTTTGCAGATAACTGGTAATTTCAAAGACTGAAACTGGGAAAAGTAGCTGGTGTTTCCTTCTCACTGTCATGCATTTACAAACACAGCAACAGGACTAGAGGGCCCCAGCAGGCACTAAACTGATGTCCCCTCCTCTTGCAGACATACCCAAGTCAGAGATTTTCCTCATTCCTACTTCTGCACCTCTCGTTGATTCAATAGGTGAATTTTTCACTAAGCAGTAGCAAGCCCACATATGTAATCCCCTTGAAAGCAAATATTTTGAGTTTACAGCTGACAACAGGGAGCTACCACAAGCCTGGAATCTGTTTATTTGGCTGTGCTAAGTAATTGCAGCTCCATTTAATGCTTGGAAGGGTATACTTGTGGGAATAGCTGGTTTTGTGTTGTTTCCCAGTCTTGGCACCGAAGGCAAGAGGAAACTGTGGTCCAGTACCTATCACATACGAGGTTTAACTACAGGACCATGGTGTAGGTCCCAGTCATGCCCTGCCCTATGGATTCTCACAAATGTGCAATACACTTCTGCATCTAAAGACAAAAATAGTGACCGGGTTGATTGATATTGAGCAAAAACAGGCTGCAGAGACATTAATTTTGCTCCTGAGCTGCTGGATGATTGTGGGCAACTCATCTCACCTCTTCATGCCTCAGTTTTCTCCCCATCTCTTCCTTTTTCTGTCTTGTCTCACTGTCATGGAAGCTGTTATTTCTACAGGGACACTCTCTCTCTGTTTATGCAATGTCTGGCAGAGATTCAGCCTAAATCTACTCTTGTGTAAATGCTAGGTACAACCACTTAGCCTGTAAGGAAGCATTTGTGAGCTAGTTCAGTTTAGGTTTAAAAAAGGCCCCCCAAAATAAAAACCTTCATAACTTTTTTTCTGTAGTGGTGTTTTTTGGTGTGGTTTTTTTTTTTTCCCTAAATACACTAGTATTTCAGAATAGATAAAATCTGAAGCACTTCTTTGCACACAAAGTTTTCTAGCATAAGTTCCTGCAACTCTGCTGCTTGGGTGATACCTCTATGGGTAACACACTGCTGTGACTGACTGACCTGCTGCTGGGGCGTGCTGACAGACTGATGTGAGCCCTTTGGGGTGACAAGGACTTTTCTTTTGCTGTGTCCCAAGGAGCAGCTGGGCAGAGATATCTCATTTCAATGCTGGATGTGGTCCATCTGTCGGCATACATAGTGCTGCTTATTTACAGGTACCTAGACAATTGTTGAGGCTTATGACAAAATCTATCAGAGCTTCATTTTATCCCTTTCCCTTCACAGAATCACAGAATGATACGGGGTTGGAAGGAACCTCTGGAGATCATCTAGTCTAACCCCCCTGCCAAAGCAGGTTCACCTGGAGCAGGTTGCACAGAAACATGTCCAGGTGGGTTTTGAATGTCTCCATAGATAGAGATGCCACCACTTCTCTCAGCAGCCTGTATTCCCTTTCTGAAGCCTACTGTCGTACTTCATTTCCATGCTTTCTGTTAGAATGAGACTTGCAGATCCAAGGCCAACAAAAAAATATTTGCTTTCCACAAGCCTTATGTTGGCATCGTGATCTGCAAATCCCATAAAGCCTGCCAGCTGTCTCATTCGTCAGTGGGCAACAGAGGCTTAGCCCTCCCATGTGTGGCTGGGGTTGCGTCAGCTCCAGCCACACAACCCTGACTCTGTTTTCCTCTCTGATGAGTGAAACAGAGAACAGTGGCACAGCGCTGGCTGGGAGAAGGGGAATAGCAGGAAACACTGGGAGAATACTGGGAGATACACAGGCAGAGGAGGCTGGTAAGAAAGCTGATGCCACTGCCCAGCTCTTGGGATGACAATGATGATAAGAGCTTTGTCCCTGCTTCATGGGAAGAGGGAGGCTGGTGGCTATGTATGTGCAGTGCTGGCTGCCAGTCTGCTGGGAGACGTGAGGTACAAGGAGGGAGCAGGTACACAGGTCTTATCTTCTCTGCTACATCTCATTGCCACAAGAATGGTGAATTATGAAAGATGGCAGTTTAAGTAGTCCCCACCACTGCATACATCCCCTTTCCACCTCCAAAGGTACCTGGCTGTGCTTATATCAGCTTGGCTTTTCAATAGCAGGGTCAGTAAAAAGCGCCTATGAATCTTTTATCTCCAGTTTGTCTTCAGCTAAGGTGTCTAGGGTCAAATTTCCTGTCCTTTGGGGTACATGATGAGGCTGATATGTTAAACCATGCAGACCTGTGTCACAGCAGTCCAAACCCAGCCCAGGCTTGGCTAATCCTACCATCGCTCCCAGGGAATCTGACCTCCCTCATTAAAGATTAACTCTTTGCAACAGCAGTTCAAAAGACAGTATCATAAGAAAAGAACCATGAGATAGGGGGAGCACAGTGCTTTGGGAGAAGACATGGGAAAGGTAAAAAGGATTTTCTCCTTTTGCTTTAAGCAAGGCTATCTAGAAACTGGAGTGTCCATCAGCTGCTCATTCTTATTGCCTGTGGGAGGAGAGCAGGAGTAGGAGGGAGGAGAAGGAAGGAAGCTGCATTTCATACTGCTGCAGAACATCTTCAGCTTTGAACATAGATGCAGAGGACGGAAGACCATGCCTGGCAGGAGATCTGCCCACAGGCAGTTGATCCTTGGAGAGACATTCTTCTGCCTCCATCCAAGGATACAGACGGGCAGGATAGATTATTTCTCCCTACTTGCATGGTCAACCTCAAGTCTTGAAAGCAGGGCTTGCCCCAGCAGCCTCAGCCCTGGCATGACATCCTGGGAACAAAAAAGCAAGTGGGTTGGGGTGTTTGCTTGTCTACCTAAGACTATGTATGACTCTTTCAGGTTTGAAACCCAGTGTGACATCTGACAGTCTAATGACCAAGAAGTAAGAGACTCCCACTGAGAACTTTCAAGAGCCATAAGATGTGGTGCCTTTAATGACATCCCTGAATTCATGATCTTGTCAGTCATCTACAGAATGCACAGCTGATGACACCCCAAAGGCAGATGGAAATGCATAACCTGGCTGGATCCCACCTCTCCACAAGAATTTAAAAAAACCCCAATACATATATTCTTGTGTGAGAGAGAAATAAAGAGAATGAGAGAGAGGGGTGGAGGATGGAAGGAAGGAAGGAAGGAAGGAAGGAAGGAAATGAGGGGATTGGTAGAAGAAAGCTTTACACAGTCATTTGTTGACATAAACATGCTGGTCCCCAATCCTTTGCCTTCTCTGGCTTCACACATCTGGGGTCTGCCCAGTTGGGATTCACTACCCACCATGCTTCACCAGCCCGGCCCATGGGCATGGTGTCAAACCCATAGGCACATAGTCAAGCCCGAAATGCCAACCTGTGCTGACTCTACGGAGCACCAAGGAAACTCTACAACAGGTACTGTGGATGGTGAGGGAGCCTGAACTTGCGAAGGGCTCCTACAGTGTAGATGAAAAGTGGAGTTGCTTTGAGCACTTACATGGTCTCCAGTTTCATGCTTGCCCTTCACTCGAATTCTCTCTGGCTCCGTTAGGCCACAGGAAGCAGCAATCACAGCCTGGGGCATTTTTATTTCTTTATTTTTTTTAATAAACTTTATTCTATATTACAAATAGTTTGTTTTTTTTTCTTTTTTGTTCTGGACTGCAAAATAGGAATGCCTTATATTTACATACACAGGTATACAATTAATTATAACAAAGGTACAGAAGCTTTGCCTTTACCAAGTAACAACGGGATTCCAATTTAAATAGTATAGATTTTATTTATTTTTTAACTAGGATCAATTCAAAAGAAAATCAAACCAACAACAACAACAACCTAAGAAAAAGGATCCCAACCTCCTTTCTAATGCTGTCTTGACATCTCTTTGAGGCTGTTAGTAACACTGTAGTGAAAGGATATGTCTTTACATTGATTTTGTATTTAAGGTGGAAGCTTTAGCAAAATGGAGAATGAGAGTTCTGGGCTCATGTGTATGTCAGGGTCAGACACTAGGAAGGGTCTGTCTTGTAACGTTAAATAATCCAGTTGCCTCTCATCTTGATTCTTTAGGAAAAACACTGGGAGCATTTAGTTAGCACCTAATATTTCTGCTTCCTTACCCTACTCTGGGATGGAAAGTGGGTTTTCTCCAGGGACTGGGGAAAGAGCAGCACAGAAATTTCAAATAACACCAAGTTTCTCTTAAGATACTTCAGAAGGGACTTCAAGCTTGGACATGTGCCTTGATTTCTTCAACTGGCTCTTGTGCCTCAGTCTACCTGAAAGTGAAGCGCAACTTCACCTACCAGGGTATGCTGCCCCCAAAGTCAAGGATCCATGCCAGATCACACCAGTAAGAGAAGGGAATGCTGAAAGAGCCCAGATGTCCTGGTTTTCCCTCTGTTTTTCACACCCAGGTTTGCTTTACTGAGCTTCCCTGCACATTGCTCTCTGCTGTAAGTGTCTTTGAGGTGATCTGTTTCCAAGCAGAAAGAATTTCTTGAGGTAAACTCTCCATTTTTAGAACAGAAGATTAACACCAAAAAAAAAAAAAAAAAGCACCAATGAACAAACAACAACAACGACAACAACAGATTTCACACACGTGACAGGTTGATTAGACTAAGCAGCTTTATATCCTCGCCGGGTTTTTTTTGGTGGTTTTATTTTTTTCCAAGTGTAAATCTTTCTTTTGTATTTTCTTCTTTTTTTTTTTTTTTTTTTTTTGACATCCTTCTACAAATTAATATGTGGCTGTAAGCCTGCGTGTCCCCTTAGGTGCTTCTCTAACAGTGAACTGAGCCATCCTAAATAAAACATGGTTGACAAACTCTACTTTCAAAGTATTTTCTGCAAAATGTTTCCCTGTAAGACAATAAAACTTTCTTGGAGGAAGGGGTGTTGCATTATCACAGAGGTGAGGGAAAACTGCAGGACTTCATGGACATAACGATACTCTGAAATGGGAACAACATTGTCTGTAGAGCAGGAAAAGTCAGGCTGTGAATGGCCAGGAGCCTGAGATCACACCATGATGCTGACGTTCACTTCATTAACATCCACAGCCTACCAAGTTTGGATGGCAAGACCTAGGACATCCTAAGACCTCCTCCAACTCTTACAAAATGTGGAAGGAATGTGTAATCATTGTGTTGGCTGACTCAACCATGAGAGTAGCCACTGGATTCTTAACACTCAGTTTTCATAGAAACGTTGAATGGGTTGGGTTGGAAGGGACCTTAAGCATCATCAAGTTCCAACCCCCCTGCCACTAGACCAGGTATTTCAATAGCACTATTTAAAGTAACAATGACAATTGTGATTTCTTTGATGTTTCTCCCTTCCTGGTAAATACTTCCCTGTGGGCTAATGCACAAGATCTGGAAACTTTGGTAATCGCTTTTCAATTAAAGCAAATACCAAGCAAAATTCCATTTGTAAATCTTTTTCATGCCATAGAAATGTTTTCATGGTCTCCAGTGTCAAAGAGGTATGAGAAGACAACTACAATGATAAAACTACAGATGAGAAAATTGGCATAGCCCTTGTATCTAACGGAGCAAGGCTGGTGTATTCTGGATTGGACCAAGCCTTCAGATATGTTCAACACAGAACGAAGAGTGGGAAGAGAAAGACTGGGTCATGTTGGGAGAGCAAGGTACCCTCAGCTGTCTGTGTTTCTCCTTTTTGGTAGTTTTCCTGTGCTATCTGTTGAAGTTCTAACAATCTCTCACAACCTTCTTTTAGGGAACACACAGCTTTTCCTACAACAGTGTTTTAATTTTCCTTTTTTGTGCAAAAGCACATGATGTGATGGATTATGTCGTGGATCACCATGATGCTGATAGGTGAGCACACTCACAGGGAGGACACAACGGTGTTGGCAGAGGGACCTGTCACCTTTTGTTACTCTAAACCAGGTGGGAAGTCCCAGAGTAAACTCTGCAGTGAATAAATAATCTTAGCTCTCTCAGCAGGACCACAGAGAGTTTTCATGAATTCCCTCTCCCTGTTTCTAATAGTGCTGCATCAGCATTAATTGCCTTGATTGCAGTGTTTCAGAAACACCCATAAAGATCAGCCTATTATCTGGCATATTCTGAATACTATGAGCCTGTCCATTAACCTCCAGGGACTTTGGTTCCAGTTCTCTCCATGTGGCTTTGAAACTGGTGTGGAATACCACCTAATGGGCATTTTTGGTCAAGTTTGGAAAGGTAGGAGGGGGGAAACAAGTCAAAGAAAGAGGAAAAGAACGCATCCATGTTGTAGTAGGGCTCATTCTTCTGCTTGTGTCTTTGTTTTAAATTGTATTTTACATGCACTTAAAAATAGTTAGCTCAACAGGTGAGGCTGGGAAGAAAGATGCCAAGACCTCTCATAGACTGGGAGATGCTGGGACAGTGGTTGGAAATGGGGAGGGCACTGAAGGGGACAGGGGAGGAAGCCCACGCATTTACATCACAATTCTGGCACATTTTGCAAGCGAAAACTGAAACCAGCTCAAACATCAAATAAAGAAAAAACAAAAAGAAAAAAAAATAAGGAGGACATGAAAGAGAAGCAAAATACAGTTTTTCTTTCAAATCCTAGGGATGGGGGAAAAAAGAGTGTGGAGAGAAAACGGAAATACCTAAATGGGAACTTGGGAAGGGTTAAGATACCAATCTCATGGCTCTTCCCGTTTCCCCTAAGTGTTTCATTCTCAGTGTCTCTGAGGTGTTCAAGTTTTTCTTGAAAAATATACATATATATATTACAGATGAAAAACTCCGTACCAGCAAGAAGAAATAAAATAATAACAATGGAAAACAACCACAATAAAACAAAAACACAGCCCTGAAAACATCAAAAAGAAACAGGGTGAGTCTCAGATTTCCCCTGTGGTGTTCCTCTGTCTTCAGTAACAGTTGCAGGATTACACCAGTTCACTTTGATACTTTTTCTTTTTTTTTTAATACAGCTTCTTCTTCCTTTCATGTGCGCATGTCCAGGCTGTATAGCCCATCACTCATAACCACTTCCCTCCAAGCCAGCTATTTGTCCTTAGACTCCTACCATCCAGCTGTGAGTACAAGGCATGACAATAGGGTCCATATTTATCTTTTGTGGCACTTTGTTTGTCAAAACCTTTGGTTTCTTCCTTTTTTTTTTTTTTTAATTTTCCTTTTTTTTTATGTATTTATAAAAAATATTGTGTTTGTGTTGTTGCTGTAATTTTCTTACCGCTGGCTCTGGTGGGACTTCCACCCCACTTTCACAGCCATAATCAATGGGTCTGGAACATGCGCCAACATTACCAAATGGTTCAACAAAATCATGGCAGAACCGACCAAACCCAACTCATCCCTAATGTGCAGGCCTCTTAAAAATGCTGAGATGTCCATAAGGTGCATGATGAGTCCATCAGCTCAGCAATCAAACAGAAAGCAAGCAAAATTAAAAAGGAAATAACACACACACGCACACAGATACACACACACGCACGCACACACACACACACACAAAATAATAATAATTATAATCAAGAGAGAAATGTCTGGGGTTTTAAAACCAAGACGTGTCCCTAGGTTTGCTGTTTCAATATGAACCTTGTGATGTTCTCCCTACACACACACATCCAGTTTTGGACTGCTGTTCTTTAAATGAAAGACTTGCCTACATGTGTATCTGCTTGGCTGAACGAAACCCGCTTGCTGACTGACTCCTGTTTGCACCACACCTCCCATGACACACACTCACAATCCATGAAGAGGTTCTGCTTTGCTAGCAAGAGGCATGAATAAAACCAAAAGCACTCATTCCCTCATCAATTTATACACCCTGTCTTTACCCCTTCTCTCCTCCAGGTGCAAAGTAGATTCAGGCTGTAGCTCTGAGGATGGTGTGAGATGGACGTGGGCTGATTCTCCGTGACATCAAGCCACTCCTCCATCTGCTAGTGACTACTGTTCATTTCTGGTGAGATGAATGCAAAGCCAGCTTTCGCCTCCACAGTGTACAAGATGCAAGGTTCTCCAGACCCTAAAGGGTCTCCCACAGTGCTGAACCATAATGTTTTCCAGGCTGGAAGCTGTATGAAAAGATTAGCCAAATTCAGAAAAGACACAGCAGCTCACTCCACTTCAGATGGCCATGAAACAGGTTGAGATGTTGTTCTGGAGGAGTTGAGCAGAGGAAAGGACAGGGTAATCATGCACAACTGTCCTGTGGTGACAGTGATCTTTGAAGAGATAGGAAGTGTAAAGAGAGAGCAAATCCTTCCCAGGAAGCAGCTGTGTCTTCAGCAAGGCCTGATCGTTCGAGAAAAGGAGAAGAGGAAAGACCAGGAGTTGGCACTAAAAGGCAGATGAGCTGACAGCAGTTCAGAGACCTTCAGAAGACATGCATTTCAGCTGGGACTAGCTAGTTAGAAGAATATTTTGCAGTGTTTCATTTGGATTTCCTCCAAGATTTGCTTCCAAAATGTGTGGTGACATTTCCTTTTAGGAGTGGCTCTGAAGGAAGCTTCTACCATCAGTCCTAGGCACCACCTTGCTTCACAGCAAGCCCTTCAGTAGCCTTCTGATATTCCACCACAAGAAAACAACAGCTCTGTTTCAGTTGAGGAAACAAAATGGAAAGTACTAACAGCTTTAAAAGAAACACCTCTGATTGGTTCTTGAGGCCGAGCACCTTGCCTGGAACAAAATGAGACTTCTGGCTCTTGTTTTCCAAGCTGAGGTGGGAACAAGGGAGAAGCTGCAGTGTCCATTGCCAGAAGGAACAGAACCACCACCGATGGGATGCCACTGAGCAGAAAGAGCACTTTTGCTGCAGTGCTACAACCAACAGGACACAATGGGAAAGACGGAGGGGACACAGGTCTTTTTGAAAAATAAGAATAACTGTATGAAACACACAGGTAGGGGAGTGTCAGTCTCCTCCTCCCCTCTTGACCCTTCCCTGGTCCCCGAAAGCAGCTGCACCGCTGTTTGCCCAGGCAGATAAGAGCCACAATGGTCCCACTCTGGACGGAGTTGTGGCATTCTTCAGGGAGTCTTGGGGTTCCTCTCCCAGTGGGTCACTATCAAAAGATAGAGTTGCAATGGCTCTGCAGGAGAGGATCTTGACATGCTCCTGACCACCAGGATCCCTGCAGGCAGGCTGCCTTCCCCTTGGGGAGACTTTTAGTAATACTGAGTTCATTTCCATATCCACTCCAGAGGCTACAACCCTTGGAGGGCAGTTAAAGCAGCATGACAGAAGTTACCTCCCAATTTCCCATCTGCAGAGTGATTATGTGATGTTGGGGGAGGGTTTGGTGTATGTAATAGTTTTTTCTCTAGGGCAAAGGCAAAGGGGAAGCTGTGAAAAGGAGAGCTTCACTCAATTGTCTTGATATCCCCAGAGCCAAGATTCCTCTGCAGTCTTTTCTTTTAACCCCTAGGGCTTCATCACTTTGTCCATAGATTTTGAAAGAGAAAGAAATGAGAGAGAAAGAGGAGCGCTGTTCAGGTGACTCTGCTTACAGCCTATCAAAACTTGCACTTGGTAAAGATGATGATCTTGAGTGAGGCACGACTTGGTTTATCCCTCCCAGGGTGTCCCTGGCAGGACAGTTCTCAGCTGTCTATGCTCATGAGGGTTATGACTTGTTCAAGTTTGTAGGCAAGTTTCTGTTTCCCAGCCTGGTCATCTTGATCAAGGGCTCCGAGGATCTGGAAAAGAGAGAAAGAAACGATAGGGCTTTTAACACTTTTGCTCCAAAGGACTAGTGAGCACCTTACATCAGCAGATGAAGGTTAGCTTTCTCTAAACTGGGTTCCAGGTTTAGCTTAGATTATGCAAAGCAGGTTGATAAACCAGCAGGGAACTAGGCAAGCAGTTTGGGGTACATCTGACTAAATGCAGACCTCTAGACTACAACCAACCAAAGGGATTAATATCTTGGATATCAGCTACTTGGTAGCTTTATTCATCACCTTGCCATGCCGCTTGAGATGCCCCAAGGTATCTCACCCAGCTTCAACACACAGAACTTTTACTGGTCACCTTTAAGTCCTGTGTCACACTCGCTGGACTGTTCTTGGGTGCTTTAGGGAATCTTAAATGCCACTGGGCACATATGCTTCAACAACTTTTAGTCACATATGATGCAGAGCTTATGTGTAGCTCCTCTGTAGCAAGATCATATCTGACCATCAGCTATTGCAAGTCAGATCTGATTGACCAATAATAGGAGACAAAAATAACAGGGATCCAGATGGAAGAGTACCAAGGAGACCAATAATCCCAGATCCTCTCTTTCCAGACCCTAGGCCTTGCTCTTCATTCCTTACATCCCCCTAGCCATACTGAAGATCTGTGATGCGGGCTGAGACCTGGGAATAGGTGGGCTCTCCTGTTGTCCTGCAGAACTGCTCTTCCCCTCTCCAAGGCTCTTACCTCTTCACTGTACTTGCCAACGTAGGAGTATATCTCTGAGAGTGCACTCATAGTGTTGAACTCATTCATATGCATACGAGACTGCTCAGCCAAATATGCATTCATGTCCTGGTCACTGATTGCTGGCATTTTGGCGATGTCTGAATAGTACCTGAGAGAGAGAATCACAGGTGTTTCTTGAGGGGAAGGAGAAAGGAGTTAAGAGATTAAAACCACCAACAATAAGGAGAAAGAACACACTTAGGGCTCTTGGGAGTCCTCTAGTGCATCAATGATATACCTGGTCATACTCTTCTTCTACAACAAAGGAGATGATTTAGCCAAAAGTGGAAATCACTGAAGCCATCTTCCTGAATACCAGATGTGTACTGTATGTACTCAACCCTATTCTGAGATCGAAGTCCCAAAGCACAACCTGTAAACTTTCTCCATGCCATCAAAGACGTAGACAGTACCCATTGATGCTGGATTCCTTTGTCAAGCCTTCAGGGGCTTTGAGTCCCACTGATCTCGCTGCCCACTGAGAGATCAGTATTTTGCTCCCATAGCCAACCCCCCCCAAAACCCTGCATACTTCCTTGCACCATTCACACTACGACTTCTGCATCCATTGCTAACTTCACCCATCTCCCCCACTGAATCCAGTCTATCCTAGACACTCCTCTTCTGTTCAGCATCTCCCTTTAGCCACAAGTTTTAAGCAAGTCTGATGTCACATTTTGTGACAATAAGCTTCAACACACTCATCTCATCCAATCATAGAATGGTTTGAGTTGGAAGGGATCCTAAAGATCATCCAGTTCCAACTCTCCTGCTGTGGTCAGGGATCACTTCCCACCAGACTAGGTTGCTCAATGCCCCATCCAGCCTGTCCTTGAACACCTCCAAGGATGGGGCATCTACAGTTTCTCTGGGCTACCTGGGCCAGGGTCTCACCACCCCCACAGTAAAGAATTTCTTACTGGTATCTAATCTAAATATCCCCTCTTTTAGTTTAAAACTGTTACCCCTCATTCTATTGCTACACTCCCTCATAAAGAGTCCCTCCCCATGTCTTCTATAGACCCTCTTTAGGAACTGGAAGGCTGCTATAAGGTCCTCTCCACTCTGACTGGGGGGAAATCTACTTCTCTTAGGAGTCAACATCATTTCCCTTGAGAGCAAGAAAAGTGGGGCTTTATCTGTAGGATATGGAACCCCCAAAGCCTTGCTCATCAGGCTGCAACAACAGAGCAATGTCTCTTTAAGGAAGGTGCTATTTTCAATGTCCTTCGTCCCCTGGGTAAGGCAGGTCTTGGAGGACAAGGTTTGCAGAAGGTAATCAGTCACTGTCACTCGCAGCTGTGCTCTGCTGTCAACTGGTTAATTAGACGCCATCATTTACATTTTTAATTTCTGCAATTTGACATTTTGTGCACAAGGAAAAAAAAAAGAGAAAAAAAAAAAAAAAAAGCAGCCCATAGCTGTAGCAATCCACAATTTTATAATTAGGAGGCAGAGGGGACGGGGAGCCAAAAGAGCTGACAGGTGTCCTGTAAACAGCGTTGAGACACCTGCTGAGATGGAGGCTGTTTTCCACTGCAGAGAAATTGGACACTGAAGTGCTGTATGATAAGGATCCTTCAGACAGACAAGTGGGAAAATACTCTCTATGACAGCAGGGGAACAAGCAGCTGCTGAAGTCTCCTATGAAAGACAACACAGTGCAAGAGCACTGGGAGGAAACCCCTCCACACCAGAAGGCTCCAGTTTTGCTCAGTCTGGTTTTGTGCATGATGCTCCCATCCTGATTTATTGCAATGGGTTGTTCTCAGTTGCTATACTTTTTTGCAGAGAGGGGTTGATGTAACCCTTGAAAGAGAAAGGCTTTGGAGGCAGAGGTACTGCTCCCAGCTCAGTGCATAATCTTCCAGCCTGACTGCTTCCAGAGCTAGACTCTGGCTCATCATAAAAACTCATGCAAACTTCATTAACTTCCAGTATGCAAATCAATACTCTCCCTGGAGTCCTAGCATCTTGTCTTCTGGTCTCAAGACCAGCCAAAAATCCTCATCTAAATCAGTCCCACAGACTAAATATTGTCTACTCCCAGTACTCCAGTGATGAGTGATCTGGGCTTGATTTTGCTTTACACTCTGCCTAACCTTCAACCTCCAAGTGGACCTGAACAGTTGTCTATAAGGTAAGGAGCCATCTGGAAACTTATTGAGGACCTGTCCTGCAGAGCCACTTCCAGAAGAAGATGGTTAGCAGGTTGAATAAATATTTGTAGACCTTTGCCACACACAGAAAAACTCAAACAGGTCTTAGCATCAGCAACTGGACAAAATCAGACTTGTGCTACAGGGACTTCTGACAAGAGAAAGTATCAGAAACTGGCAGTACCATGACAGTACTACTACAAGTTCTGCAGAGCGAAAGCACATTGCTGAGAAACAAGGAGTCTTATGGCCAAAAAATGAGGTGTGTCTTGGCACCCAAAGAAAACAAAATTCGTGAGCAACCAGCGCAGCTCAAAGACTTGTGGGGGAAAACAGCCTGCAATGCAGTGAAATGCATTGATTTATGGCACCTAAGAGGAGCCCATGGAGAAGATCTCAGCTCCTTATGAATATTGCATAGGCACCTTCCTGCTAGGCGAAATGAAAAGAGAAGGGGATTACATCACAGCAAAAATAAATGAGGCTGGTGGAGGAAAGCAGAGGTATTGCATTGTATTTGCCAGTCTGGTTCTAACAACTGGTTGAAAAGATCCTTTCCCTCTCTGGTTCAGCTGCTCATCAAATGGCGGCAGGATAATGGGATGGGGTGCTCCTGAAAAATGAAATACAGACACACCTATCATCTGCTTCTCCAAGTCTCTCCTGTCTCCCTTTCACCTGTTAGCAATGGTCTACTGAGTCATTGACTCAGGGGTTTGAAAGCTCCCTGGTCCCTTTCCAGCCCTACAGAGATATTTTCCCAGCAGCATAACACTCCCATGACTCACCTGAACAACGAAAAGTAACACGCACGCAATGCACCCTGGAGTGAAGGAGAGAGTACAAGAACCTGAGTTTCAGGTCTTGGAGGCCTCTCCAGCCATGACAGAGCTTCAGGCTGTGATCTTAGCGTGCTGGGTTCATGGGCCATCACCCACAGCCATACCCAAGTGCTCCTGTCTTCCTCAATAGTTAAATCTAGCTGCTAGTACATGAAGAAGACATATAACGTACTTCCATCAGAACTCCGCCATGGCCAAATGACTTATTTATACAGAAGTGTTTTTAATGAAGCTATTATCATGCTACCTAAAGAAATTATGACTGTGTATATTAAAACATCCTAGCAGAAAGATGACAACATCCCTACTAAGTCTTTATTCTCCTATTTGAGACCAGATACTCTGAGATACTTAGGGGCTCCCTGCCATTTGCATACCCCTAACGTCTTCAAAAGCACTGTGAAGATGTCACTGAACCCCAAAGGTCCTTACATTGTCACTGCTGGCATTTGCAAGGCTGCCTGCATGTGGTTTCCCCTTGCCCCAGCGGCTGACAGCTCTCACTCACACCCAAGCTGAGCTGTGAGGCCATTGCTGAAGGAATGAGATGCTCTTTCACCACCCTTCCTCCGAGGAGCATGCCGAAGCTGAGGGCCACCAGTTCTCACCTGGGACATGAGCAGATCACTGACTCACGCTTCTACAACCAGATTTCCTCTGAATGACGAAGAACAGTAGAAAAGTAGAAAATCATAGAATCATAGAAATACCTTGGTTGGAAGGGACCTTTCAGATCATCTAGTTCAACCATCAACCTAACACTGACAAAACCCATCACTAAACCGTGTCCCTCAGCACCATGTATATCCGTCTTTTAAAACCTCCAGGGATGGTGACTCCACTACTTCCCCTGGGCAGCCTGTTCCAGCGTTTGATAACTGTTTTAGTCTAAAAATGTTTCCTAATAGCTAACCCTCCCCTGGTGCAACTTGAAGCCATTTCCTCCTGTCTGTGACTTGGAAGAAGAGACCGACCCCACATCTCTATGCCCTCCTTTTAGGTAGTTGTAGAGATAAGGTCTCCCTTCAGCCTCCTTTTTTCCAGGCTTAACACTCTCAGCTCTCTCAGCTGCTCCTCACAAGACTTGTGCTACAGACCCTTCACCAGCTTTGTTGCCCTTCTCTGGACACACTCTGGCACCATAATGTCTTTCCTGTAGTGAGGGACCCAAAATTGGACACAGTATTCAAGGTGTGGCCTCACTAGTGCCAAGTACAAGGGGACAATCACCTCCTGAGTCCTACTAACCACATTGTTCCTGGTACAGGCCAGGATGCTGTTGGCTTTCTTGGCCAGCTGGGCACACTGCTGGCTCATGTTCAGCCGGCTGTCGACCAACACGCCCAAGACCTTTTCTGCCACGCAGCTCTCCAACCACTCTTCCTCAAGCCTGTAGTGCTGCATGGGGTTGTTGTGACCCAAGCGCAGGACCCGGCACTTGCCCTTGTCAAACCTCATAATGCTGGCCTGGGACCATTGATCCAGTCTGTCCAGATCCCTCTGCAATGCCTTTTTACACTCAAGCAGGTGAACCCACCCATCCAACTTGGTGTCATCTGCAAACTGGTGCACTCAATCGCCTCGTCCAGATCATTTACAAAGATATTAAAGAGGACTTGACCCAATATCAAGCCCTAGGGAACACCACTTATGATTAGCAGCAAATCTAGCTTAGCCTGCCTCTTAAGTTTCAAGACCGAGAGTCACAAATAGAAGACAGTGACTACTTGGGCAGATGTGTACCACTTACTATCCCGGTGCTGCAAATTTGCTCCTTCTGTAGCCCAATTTTAGTTGCCTCCAGTGGATAGTTCCCAGATGTTTCTGGGAGATCCTTAAATGCGTCCTTCCTTATGGACTTGATTTTCCCCTGGATCACAGGAAGAGACTTAGTTCTTACCTCGAGGGTCCTCATTCTCTGATATGGCAGGAAATTTGTTCACTAGGCATCAGAAGCAATAAAACCCTTGAGAAATTTGGGTAAATCTCTCACTCAGGAACATCAGCAACTCAGATGGAGGATGTGAGGATTACTAGACCATAGGATGTGATTTCAGAGGTATCACTTGAACAGCAGCACACCCTAGCCTGATTGGGACAGGAGAGCACATGACACCATCTGCTAGAATCATAGAATCAAGAAGGGTTAGAGTTGGAAAGGACATTAAAGATCGTCCAGTTCCAACCCCCTGCCATGGTCAGGGACACCTCCCACCAGATGAGGTTGCTCAAAGCTCCATTCAGCCTGGCTGTGAACACATCCAGGAACAGGGCATCCACAGCGTCTCTGGGCAACCTGTTCCAGTGTCTCACCACCCTCACAGCAAAGAATTTCTTCCCAATATCTAATCTAAATCTCCTCTCTTTCAATTTAAAATCATTCTCCCTTGTCCTATTGCTCATTCCTTGACCAAGAGTCCTTCCCCATCTTTTTTGTAACCCCTTTAGGGACTGGAAGGGGCTCTAAGGTCTCCTAGGAGCCTTCTCTTCGCCAGGACGAATAACCCCAACTCTTTCAGCCTGAACTACAACTACTGTATGGGGAAGGACTTTGGATGCACTGGTATTTAGTAGGGCTGCCTCTTTTTCTCAAAAAAGAATTTTTCTCATTGCTTTCCCTGGGGTGTCTTTCTATTGTATTGTTTTGTTTTGTTTTGTTTCCCTAAGGAAAGCAATACAACACCGACCTGTGAATACATCCTGACCTCTCTTTAGGCAGGGGTAAATGCTCTCGCCTTCAGTACCAACCAGGAAAGGCTCCTCAGTGGAGCTGTTTCACAAGAATGACTGTGCCTGCTGCCACTCAGTAACTCATTAACTCGTCAAAAGAGAAGAGAAAAGCTGTGTTGCTGGTGCTTCCTCTCCAGTCTGAAATTTTCCAGCGCGGCTGTGGTTTAGGCAGCTTAGCATGGAGTTAATTGCCTTCCAAAAGATCTTTTTTGTTATGGCTGTTGTTGTGCCGTCGCTGGGTTGGGACTGCACTCATTAATAATCATTTTAGCATATGAAAAGCTTGTAACGAATCCATGTGCTGCAGACGGCAGACGCAATTACAGCAATAACATAATTAGGGTTATGCAATAGCCGGCTGTATCAAGACCACTGAAGGAGGAAGAGATGTATGAAAGGGATGTGGGAAACAGAGAAATCGGCTGAAGGAAAGCTTGGGAACAACCCAGTGAGCGGCCAGCTCTTTTGTGGGCTGAAGTGAAAAAATGCAAGGACATACTATCAGTTCTTCTGTTGACACGGCATGGCAATTTTAGTTTGCTGGGAGGCATCTGAGCCGTGGAGTTTGTGTTTGTGCTGATTCAGCTACAGGCAGCCGCCAGACTCTGTTAGTCCAGACTGATTCTGTTTAAGAGAGAGGTTCAATGCCAGGCGCTTGGACACTGATTGGACTTTGGCAGTAATAGCGTGACAGCTAAGCAAAAGGTACTGGCCCCAAAGTCAGCTGAAGACCTGTCAGTTCTTCCAGTGATTTACTTTGAAGAGCTGGAAGGAATGATTCTGTCTGTGTATGCATCCCTTTGCTAGGGCACTGATTATATTTTGCACGTGCATGACTTTTCTGCTGTTTTTCATCTCAGATGACTGGGCAGCACTAAGTCAATGGTTAAGTTGGTGCACAGGTAGTTTCTCCATGGGAAGAAACCATCCAGTATCATCTCAGGGCAGAGGATGTGTGGGTCTGAGGTCATACTCTCCGAATGAAGACACATTGTCATCTTGTCTGCTGAAAACTGTACAATATAAGAGCAGCATGTTACTGTGATGAGAAAATATCAGGAGTTTTTTGTAGAGTAAAAGTGAAGACAGACAGGCGAATAGTCTTCAGATGCATTGAACACTGCTACAGAGAGGCAGGGAATGAGCTGTACCCCATGTCCCTGGGGACACGATGAGATGGCACGGGCATTAATTTCAGCCAGAGAGATTTTGGCTGCCCATCAAGGAGAACACTCTAATGGGAAGGATGGGGAAGCGCAGGAAGGGATTGCCTGAAGAGAGCAGAGGCTCAGTGGTTGGAGGCCTTCAAGAAAGGGGTATACAAGCATCTGTCAGGAAGACTTTAGACAGAGCTGATCCTGCCCTGAGGCGGGAGCTGGTTGGGTTGACCTCCTGAGGCCCCTTCCAGCACCATTTTTTATTATCTCTACTGACAACTACCTTGATCCTTGGTAGGCTATGTCTTCAGCCTTCTTTCTGGCAAGGAAAGGAGACACAAAAGACTGTGTTTTTTTAAACCAGAGCCAGGATTTGCTCCTGTCATTTAATGCTCTCTTTTAAAGCCCTTGGAGTCACCCCAATGTTTCTGTTTAAAGCTTCGATAACTTACAATGTTAGGGTGCACACAGTTTATAATCTTTATGTACTAAACCAGTCCAATTAGTCTTTCTTTGTAAAGCTGTCTGCAAAAGGGCCAATGGACATCACAAACGCTGCACTGGAAGAGACCATATATGACTATAGAGTCCCAAAACCACAGGCTGACAAGTTATGTGGGTTAGATACCAAATGGGTACAGACTATTCATTTTGCATACTCCAAACACACTCCCACGGCATTTTCTCACAACCTGAAGAGCTTGACATCTAAAGGCTAATGCCATGTAAATCATAGTTTCTTCAGGAAAAGAAAATAGATGAGATCATGGACCCAGGGCCTGGGTACCAACAGCTAGACCAGGCAGTGTTTCTACCCAGGTTAACATAATAAATTACAGATGTTATAACTCTGAATTCCACAGATCAGGTCACTTTAAACTTCTTTTAGTCCCAAACCTGGCAAACCTAGTTTGAATGGTCTTTATTAGAAGATTCTCAAGGTGTTAAGAATACTTGTGATGTCTTCATTGACTTTCAGCTTTCCTTTGAGGGGGCTACTTTTAATACACAATAAGCAGGCAAAAGGAGACCAAGTCCCTGCAGGTATGAGAAAAAAAAAAAACCCACCAGTTTCTCTCCTTGCAGCACTGCAGGTATTTGGGGCACCAGCATGCAATGGAAAAAGTCTTTCGCTTCTGCTTTTTGTGCTCTGCCCCTTTTCAGTCTCCCACATCCCTGCCTCCTTGCCAGGTTTCGGTAGGGAAACATCGTATTGATTGTGATGCAGGCAATTAAACGGTGTTAATGAAGTTCAAACAAGTGTTATCATAAGCTTGGCAGCATGGAGAGAAATGAAAGGTCAGCCACAGCCCTTTGTCATCTTTTCAGTGTGGTGCTGAATGCTAATGAGACAGTCCCAATTAGAACAGGCTCCCCTTTGTATTGCTTGGGGATTACATCAAATGCTCCCAAGTTCTCCAGATTTCTAGGCTCAAAGGGGACATTTGAAGTAAACTTGAAAAGATGCAGATCTGAAGCTGGTCTAATGTAAATTCACCAAAGCCTATGGAGTTTTACTAACAAAAGTCAGATGAGAATCTGGTCCACTGTTCTCATTCTTTTCCTCATTTTTCAATAGACTCAGATAATGATAATTGAAAAGCCTCCACCTTGTTTTAAGACCACAGCCTGACTCTTCCTGGCTTCAACAAAAGCCAAAGAGTCTGTCCCCATTTCCTGGATTAATTCTGCTGCCTCATTCAGTCCTCCTCTTCCATCGCAGGAAATCCAAGTTGTGGCTGCCCCTACATACTTATTAGCCATGAGTTTCCACAAGAAAAGAGCCCTGGGTGTATAATTTGAATGCTGGCCCTGGTTTTCATAAAGTTCAGGTTTTCTCAGTGGATTTGTTTCAGCAAGCAGAGCCCACCTCTGCTTCCAACAGCATTAGAAAAGGACTGTTGAAATCAAACTCCTCATGGACTATCATGTTGAAATAGATCATGGATCAGGCCAGAATCTGTGGCTATTCTCTTCCCAACACGCATTCACACTCTAAAGAGGTGGAAAACTAATCTTTGAAGAGTTGGAGGCATGTAGTTTCACCCATGCCTGCTTCTTGTGCCAGGGTCATATCATGGTTTGAGTTTTGTGAGTCCTAAAGGCAGACTCCACAGTGAGAAACCAGGAGTTGCAAAGAGAAGGCTTGGGATAGCCCAGTCCAGCTTCCATTTCAACAGAGCCACTAACAGAAAGGAGCCTATCTTTACTCCAGAGTACCTTCAAGTAGGGTTACAATCTACCACTGCCTAATTGCCCTCTTAGAGATTCTTCTTCATCAAAGAAGTTCATTTGATTTCAGGTTCTTCTGATTTACTCAACTGCTTCTTAAACTCCCTGACTGAAAATCTTTTTATCTTATGATTCACTCTTTGAAGAAGTCTAGTGGTCTTGAAGGATGCTCTCTCCAGCTGATGCTGACTACAGAAATAGCTCCAACCAGTACTGGAAGCCATTGGAGTTGGAATAACTCCTTCTAAGTACAGTTGCAGAATAGAGAAAAGAATTAATTAACTCAGAGTAGAATTGAAATTATATTCTATTCATCCTTGATATGTTTTTCTTTGATCTACCGCAGCATCCAGGTGCCACTGCCTTTAGTCAGTGGAACTGACATACAAAAATACAAGCAGGGCAGAAGCTCTAACCATATTCCAAAACCTGCAGCCTCCCCTCGGGCATCAGTTCAAGTTGTCAGACATCAGTGCAGATAACAACCCCGCACATGCTGGGTGCAGAAATCCAGTGCTGTTTACTAGCAGCAGGAGGTGTTATGTACCTCGTTTGCAAACCCAGTTGTTCAGGAAAACTTCCAGGGAAATGCAGCACCTCTTGCTGAAGATCTCTGGGCAACAGGATTTAGCTCTAAAAAGTTGCAAGGTGTAATCAATACTGGGGGAAAAAACCAACCAACCAAACAAAAAAGCTCCTAACCAAACAAA
>VXBJ01007811.1:590633-614426 GCA_013400055.1 Nycticryphes semicollaris
AAACCCAACACCAAAACCGCAACCTTCTATTTATCTACAAAAAAAAGAGATGTTCCATAGAACCAGAGAATCATAGAACAGTTCAGGTCCTTAAGAGACCTTAAAGATCATCCAGTTCCAACCCCCCCTCTGCCATGGTCAGGGACATCTCCCACCACACCAGGTTGATCAAGGCCCAGTCCAACCTGGCCTTGAACACCTCCAGGGATGGGGCAGCCACAGCTTCTCTGGGCAACCTGTTCCAATGCCTCACCACCCTCACAAGAAATAATTTCTTCCTGATATCTAATATAAATTTCCCCTCTTTCAGTTGAAAACCGTTACCTCTCATCCTATCACTTAACTCATTGATAATGAATCCCTCCCCGTTTTTTCTGCAGCCCCTTTAGGTATTGGAACGGGCTCTCCCTGGAGCCTTCTCTTCTTCAGGCTGAAAAACCCAATAAGGAAATATCCTGTTCTCCCCCTACACACCTCAGTTTGTCACTCAAGTATACCACTTCCAAAGATTAAAAAATCAGCCAGGGTCACACATGAAGCAAAGCATTTGTCCACAGAAACCAACCACCCACTACTTGCAAGGTTGCTCAAGCATCACTAGAATACGACGCCTTCGGGTCATTGTTGGTGCAAGCTTGATTTCTAAATGAATCTCAAATGCCCCTTTTCCCCCTATTGAGGTCAATCCAGCAATCAGCCTCAATACATACTAAGAAACTTGGACACAGTACCAGAAGTAGGTCATAATTAAGCCAGGTAGCTCACAAGAGCCTTACAGGTTGCCTAGAAACGACATTTGCAGAAGTGTTTAACCACATCTAAAAATAATTGTCCAGACAAATCAGAGACCAATAGGAGCATTATTGTGAAAAAAATGTCACCTCGTGCTGACTAGGGGACAGAGCTCTTTGATCAGCTGTGTTCTCTTGTCACAAAATGAGGGAAAACTGTCCCCACTAAAGGAAATACAGTGGTTTACTGCATCATATGCCTACACTAGCAGAGGTCTGATATAACCAGCATGACATGGTGTCAATTTTAGACAGTGCCTACGAAGTCATCCAGACAAATCACTGCTTAAAACTGGATGGCATTGCACAGGAATGATCTGTAAGATAAACCCGTCTTTGTATTTACAGAGTAGTTATCATTCTCCATCTGTGCAGTTCCCAAACCTGTCAATAACACCAGGCAAGCATAGCACGCTGGAAAACAAAGCAGAGATCAACTTCTGCAAGGCTTGCTCCAGCAGACAGGCTCCTGCTGAATGGAGTTGCAAGATGTGCTATTTGCTTGTCCTGCGGAAAATCTTAGAGAAATTGAAGCCCCTGTGTACTGCAGGAATAGTTGTCTTGGTTGTATTCCCTGTAGGGCAGCTTTGTCAGACACTGAGCCTCAGTGCAGTAGATTGAACAGTACAGCCACAGGTCTTCCAGAGGTGGATAAAAGGCTTGGAAAGCACCTCTGACCTTTCAGAAAGTACCTGCAGAGTTTCAGTCACCATCCTGTCAATCTTATGGCATCTCATTCAAACATAGAAGAGCCTCCAAAGAAAGCTGATGGAGTTGGAATAAGGGGAGACAGTTTTATGACCCTTGGGATCTAGGCAGTGTGGGAACTCTCACAACAATGCAGAGAGCAACAAACCACTTCTGGTCTGTGTGGAAGGACTTAGAAGCCTCATGTACTTCACAGGGCTCAAATACAACACCTCCCCTTCCTTCCTCCCTCTATTGCTTCTCAACAGTTTCTCCTCAAGAGAAACAATGATCGCAAACACCTTCAGTTCACACCTCTAATTAAAATTCCATCTCCTCTGCAAGGCAGGCAGGAACAAAAGGCTAACATGGAGCTTTCTACCTAGGCAATAACCAAAGAAAAAAAAAATACCAAAGCAATACTGATGATGCCTCCTACCTCCACCCATGAAGCAGGGCCTCATTGTATCCTTTACTTATGCCATGCCTATTTCTAAAACTAAAACTCACCTTTCCACCCAGTTCTTGTAGCTGGGGATGTCCTTGGCGTAGAGAAGCTTGTTGGAAGGTGAGTCTTTGCCCAGACGGTGCTCTGAGGTCGAACAGGAATCCATGAAAGTCTGAGCCACTACAGAAAGGCAGGCATCTGTGATACTGTTCTTGTGGATGTCAAAGACGAACTGCGGGTTCTTGATCATGTTAACCCAGAACCGTAATGGGAGGCTGCAAGAGGGGTGGGAAGGGTAGAAGAGGTGAGTCAGTCAGTGTATGGCTCATAGGCTTTGTTGTGTGAGGTTACAATGGTAAATGGTGGATGGGAATCCAAATTTATGGTGTGGAGAGAAGGATTCTGGGATAAGCTTCGATATACAGCAAAACCGACCCCTACAGGACTCTAGGGACAAGAGCGGAGTCACCACAGGAGCTGCTTTTGTCCCTGTTATCCTTACAAGCCATATTTTGTCACTCTTGAAGTCAAAGCCATCTTATTGAAGTTGCACATAAGTTAATGAGAGTGTAATTGAGGTGGTGAAAGTGACTCCCATCTGCTTTACGTTAGGGTGCAATGTAAAGTTGTATCTATTGGCTGGTTCATCAGACGAGGATAGGCATGGAACCTGCAAAACCTATGGTGAGCATTTGTCATTGAGGGACTTGGCTGACAGCCTTCATAGCAATCCCATGGGAAAAAAGGTAGGTAGAGCTCCCAGGCTGATATTTAGGAGTGTTAACGTCATGCACTGTTTGCTGTGGAGACCATGTACTGTCACATTCCACAGCTCAAGACCAAGACCGTGTATGATCATAGAATCATGGAATCATAGAAAAGTTCAGGTTAGAAGGGACCTTGAATATCACCAAGTTCCAACCCCCATGCCATGGGCAGGGACACCTCCCACTCCACCAGACCAGGTTGTTCAAAGCCCTAGCACACTGGCTACAAAGCAGTCCTTATATGACAGGGAAAACCTTGTTGTCTCAAGTAAAAAAAGGGGACTGAGGAACAAATGATGTAACCTTTGAAGTGAAAATGCATCCGCCCTAACCCAGGAAATGTTATTCCAATTGCAATCCAAAGCCCTTTTCCCCCTCTTTGTCTCTTCTTTCATTTGTATGAGATGCCCTGAGGTGTCTACCTCCAGGCTTTGCCTTAAGATTTTTTTGGCAGGGCAAATGCTTTCATATGTTCATGGCCTAGAAGCTGTGTCACTGATCACAGAGTTGAACTCTTGTTTCTCTGTCAGGTAGACTGTTAAGCCTACCTTCAGTGTCCGCACTTTCCCAAGAGGAGTTTAATCTTCAGCTTGACAAATTCAGGCAAAACTCTCCAGTTCCTCAGTTCCTTCCATTTGCTCATTACCCCATGTGTTCACAGCACCATAAAAAAGATTAATCTCCAAGTCCAATACATAGCAGGTAACAGCAGGCAGTTTAGCAGAACCTGACAGAGGGATGATGCCAGGTTTTCCTAAACCACCCTGTGTTCTCCTGAGCCAGCAAAATCACAGAACAAATGTAAGGAAAGCGCCTTCCCACCTCCCCACCCTGGGTAATCCTACCAACCAAGTTCAGGAGAAGCAGTAGATACCGGCAATGAGACCTGATGGAGTTACAGGAGGGAAACATTTTAGAATAAAGGTGGAGGTTCATCTGTTGAGGGACAAGGTGGGTAACTGAATGGTGCAGAACTTCTGCGTGTGTTTGGGTGGAAAATGAAGATTCAGAGAGGATGAGCAGAGAGTGCATGTGTGTGAGGGGAGGGGCTGGGGGGATGGTGTCCCTAGCTGGGAATAATGAAGCCTGTGATGTGACTTTGAGTTAATTTAATCTGATTGAACAGATTTCTTCATACTGTCCCTTTTCCCACATACACACACACTCTGCCTTCCCCCCTCCCCCCTTAAATAAACCTCCTGCTCATTTAGTCTGAGTGGCTGCAATCAGCCTTAGATTAGCACCGCAGATAATGTTAATAATATGCTAATGTTTCATTAGTTGAAAGCCTCTTTGGTGCATGGGGTTTCTTTTTTTATGTCACTGCACTGTGACGATCTGCCATCAGCATGGCTGGTAAAAGGAAAAAAATGCATGAGCTGGGAGCCCCATGGCTCTCCTCTGCTGTTCCTTTTATAGTCCCCGTATTTGCACAGGAGAAGGGGAGGGAGCAATTCCCCAGGGGACTCTTTCCAACAGGGAGACTCAGACGAGAGGAGCCATAGAGATCCTTTCTCTCCACTGGCCCTGGCTTTTCCCTGCTGTCCCATTACATGTATGAAGAGGGGCTGCTGCCTGGCAGCTAGAGTAGGATGCTGATGTCAGACTTTGTCACTTGCTCCGAAGGAGACTCGCATCCAGCTCCAGAACCTTTAAGTACCATTTTAGTACCATTTGAAATGCTTTCCTGGCCTTCCAGTTACAAGCCCAGGAGGGTACATGCCTCCCGTGACTGTTGCACATCCCCTGTTGATGTCTGGGATACCTTAAAATATCTCAGATGGCACTAAATGCCTATGTGTGGGCAAAAAAAATGGAGCTCTAGGCTCCCTTCTGATTACAGTCAAACACCCAGTCTAGATGAAGACAGTAGCGCTGGATGCTCTCCCATGCCTCCCTAGACATTCCTATAGGCCTGAACATCGCAGTAGTTAAATATTTCGCCATTTTTCCTTCTGTATGCTCATGAGATCCCTCAGAAATATTGCCTTCCGCATCTAATACACAGCTAACCTGGACCTGTTTAGCCAAAATGCTCCATCCTTGAGACCACACACATAGAATCATAGAATCATAGAATCATAGAATGGTTTCAGTGGGTTCCAAACACTCTAATCTAAATCTCCCCTCTTTCAGTTTAAAACCATTATCCCTCACCTTATTTCTCCACTCCCTTATAAATATAATAAAAAGATAAACAAGTTCCTTTCCTTCCAGTCCAGAACCTGGTGCTGAACTCTCCTGGGGTGTCTCACTCACCAATTGCTCTTCCAGGTGTGTCGCACGTGGGGGTCATGGATGTTGTGCTTGTCAGCCTGCTCATCCAGGAAATCAAACATGTATTTGATAGCCAGGGGAAGCGCACTGCCACGGTGAGCAGTGCTGAAGATGGTCTCAAAGAGGTCATCCACAAATTTCTGGAGGGTGCCCTGTTCGGAGAAGAAAGGAGAGAAGAATGTGAAATACCAAAGTGAGAAAAGGATATTGAATATTGGTACCCCACTGAAAACAGAGTATGTCTGTGAAACAGGCCCAGAAAGTGTGATTGAAAAGTGAAAGCCATCTAATATCTGTTAAATGTGATAGAAGTTGGAAATTTCGATATGGAGGTCTTTAAGCTGCCACATGCATCTTCACAATATCCACTACATCTGGTTACCAGCCAGATGGAGTAGGTTAAGAAGCTACCTGTCCTCTCTGCTATAAGCACTCCCTGTCAGGGCGAGTGGCTGAGATGTGGTGGGATACTTTGATCCATCTCAGGTATATGGTGATGGAGAGGCCTGGATATGTTCCCACTGAAATTTCTCTCCTCTGACTTCTCTCCTCAACTGCTTTAGTGCGTGTATGAGAAGAAAAAAAAAAAAAAAAACAAACTAAAACAAAACAAAAAAACCCACAAAAATCCTCCAGCCATTTTCTATGCTGACTTTCAGCCAGGGCCAATTCTTAAACTGGGAATAGAAGTCAGATGACTGTAGAGCAAAGCAGAAGGTGTCATTGAGACAAATGGGACAAGAGTGCCTGCAGAGAGATGGCTGTTTTATATGTGTGAGTAGTATAATAAATAACACCAACTTCATCTTAATCTCCAGGAGACCTCCTCATTTTTTACTACCCACTGACATGGGACTGAGGCAAAGCATAGAAGCAAAACACACCTCAGTAATGTTCACTGCAGAGGTCTACTTATGGTCCTCTGGGAAGAGATTCCCAGATCCTGTGCTTGGAGAACCACCCTGGACAAGCTGGTGAGGACAGTTGACCTTTAGCAAGAAGGTGAAAAGCTGGAATATCAGAGGATGACCAGGCTTGGAGAAGGGGGTAGTTGAAGAGCTGTGATAGCCAGATGAGATGCAAGCTGGATCTGGGGGAAAATCAGGCCAGGCATACTTTCCCTTCTGAATGGGGGGCTCTAGCTCATTTTTGATCCTCTGCTTTGCCACCAGAGCTTCATGGGCATTTATAGGTGAACAAACCATATGGCTGCTAAAATAACCAAAAAGCAATCAAATCTCCAGTAAACATTTCCCAATATGCAAATTTCCCTCTTCTGAAACCCCAAACCCCTCTTCTTTCTCTGCAGACCCAGGAAAGACATTCCCCTCACTAGAAACGAAGCACCAGGTTCCACCAGAGTGTCTCAAATTTACACAGTGCTAACAAATGCTTAATTAGAAAGCTGGCGTCTCTTGCTGATTCACCACTTGATGTATTCTTGGGGAAACAAGCAGAGGTACCTTTTGCTTGTGTGAACTCCTGCAGGGTGAGTACAGCCCTGCAGCACATGTCTGACTCAGAAAGGGTCCCCGAGGGGAAATCTTGTTGGTCTGACATGGAAGGAGCTGCCCTCAGGTTCCGTTCCTGGAGGGAATTAATTCTCTACATGCTCACCCACACAAACACAAAGAAAACCTCTGAGGCTTTTAGGCAAGAGACTCGAGGTCTCAGAGGTCAGGGATTTACCAGAATAAAAATCATTGTCAATTTAACTAAGTATTCCCTGGGATTTTATTACCAGCAATTGCTCTCTTTCCTTTTTCCCTCCCTCAAATGGTCACAATGAGGAAAGAAAATTGCTCAGCCCAAGAGGGGAAACAATAAACCCCCAGCCTTTCTACTCTCTCTGTTGCTGTGCAAGTTTCACAGCTGCTTGCCTGCCATCCCCCCCCAAAAAAAAAAGCAAAAGAGAAAAGCAAGTGTTGAGTTTGTGATCCGGAACATAAAGCAAAAGCTATTCATTGGTGGGGTAGGGGACATATCCCCAGACAGCGTAAATCAGCACTGGTCCAATGCTCGCTGGTTTACACCAGCTGAGGCCCAGACCCTTGGGAGAATCATTTTCTTTTTCACCTCGTGTGATCCGTAAAAGTACCTTGATGCCAGGGAGCTGGGCATGTACCAAGGGCTAAAGACAAAGCCACTTTTTCTCCAAATCCCACTGCTATGCAGACTGCCTGAGTGAAGATGTGGGGAGAGTCAGACACCAGAGGCAAAATGAGTTGAGGATCAAAATGTGAAGGTAAAACTGTGTGGCAGGACTTAAACATATGATGGAGACTTGTCTGATGGATACACTCAGATGACATTTGCATGAATGCATCGAATTGTGTTTGTGCCTCTTAACACCCTGACAAGAAATGATAATAGTCAAAACTTCAGAGATATGAGGAAAACCGGGCTGTTTGATCACTCAGAACAGGGTGAGATAACACTGTGCTTAGCCTCACCTGAGCCACAGCAACTCTACAGTTTCCTCTGCTGGGATGCACTGAGATGACTCTTATATTAGAGAGATTTGGGCACAGCGATGCTCTGTGTTACAAGAGTACAGCAGAACTGCAAAGAGAGCCTTTCTCTGACTATTCTGCCTTCCTCCCCACCTGCCCTAGTCTCTGCTGGCTGGAGAAAAATAAAATAAAAAAAAAAAAAAAGATCATTGCAGCCTCTTTATTAAATCAGGCTTCTCCAAGGAGATTACCATCCACAGGTTGGAAGAGCAAAGAAATGTAAACTCAGACAACTGCTTTTCCCGGCACTCTTGTAGAGCTTTTACAAGTGAGTTAGGTGGAAGATAGTCTCAGTTAGAGATGAAAGAAGGTCTGAGAGCTTTGGTCAAACGCAGAGCAATCAAGCTGCAGCAACAACTGGCCATCCCTTTTGCAGGGAATAGACAGCGCGATGGTGCATGACAGTGAGTTCTTTTTGTGCAGACAGTGGCAATTAAGCCACTTTTAGTGGCTGCCCCAGCACCAAAGTCCACTGTAGGAACTTTTTTTTTGACCTGTCAGCTCAAAGGATCTCCACTTGTGTAAGTGTCCTCCTCATGGTGTTGCATCCCAAATTACACTAAATACTCATGTATGGCTCCACTACAGAAGTTTTGCTGGTTCTGGCAAGCAGTCGTGTAGGAAGCTAGTGTCCAGCATTTCAGGTAATATGGACGGAGCAGATGGGATCTTATCATCTTCCCAACACAGCCTTTGTCCTCCCTGAAGACACTTGCCATGGACCAGCTGTGATGTGTGAGATGTGTCTGGAGATTCAGCTCAGGATGCCCCTACTCTGCCCTCACCTGACTCAATCTCTACTTTCTCTTTGAAGATGCTGAGCTTTCCATGTCTCAATGGAGATGGACATCTTATTCTGCTTTGTCTCTTTGGAGCTTGTCACCTGTTAGCCACCTCACAGTTAACTTAACCTCTTGCCAAGTCATCAGCACAACAATCTTTATGGGAAGAGCAGAGAAGAAGGACTTGTAGCACAGTACTCAGGGTTCTGTGGTATAGGAGCTCACACATCCTAGGAACCTGATCTGAGCCCATTTGCTCTGTGGCTTTTCATTTGCTCAACTGTGGTACAAGCTACAAGCCAATATAATCAACAATCCCAACACACACCTACCCCTCTGCTGACTTTCTCCACTAGTCTCATGGCCCTGGATTCTTTACTCCTCATGGCTCAACAATGTCCCTTTTCTGACTTTCCTTTCTAAATTCAAGCTCCTTCCCTCCATGCTTGGAGCACTCTTGCTCTATTTTCTTTCTCTATTTCTCCCCCTTTGGCATCCTTTCAGCAGTCTCAAATTTCTTGTAGGTAAGAAGTTCCACTGCGGCCTTTAAAAAAGTACTTATCTCCCTCTTCCCTGCCCCCACCAATTACCTTGGTGGCAAGTAGTCTCGTCAGGTAGATCTCAGAAACCATCTTGCTGCCCCGGTCACCTTCTTTTTGGTCACCATGCTCATGGTTTTTCACCAAGTGCCACATCTTGACTCCGCTCTCAAGGTCAGGGGTGATCATGGGTGTGCGGGAACGGAGGCTGTCCGGGCTGCCCGTGTAACGGATCATGTTTTCTGTAAAAAGAGATGGATGTATCTTAGCCCTAAAAGCACTTGTATCGGGATAAACAAGTTTCACCAAGAAAATATGCTAATGATGTGCCACCTAATAGAAAATTTCATCAGGCAGAAAACATCTTCTGTCAAGAAGACATCTCCTGTCTGAGTTTGGTAGCACATACTTCTCCCATTCAGCACACAGAGAGGATGTTCATACAGATTCTGGTGTGGGGATGAGACAATTACAGCTGGTGAGTTCACCCTGCAGAGATGTTAGTTTTGGTCTCCAAAGCAGGAAGGCTGTAGCAGGACTGCGCTGTCCCTGCTCTCACAAGCTCCACATTTCCGTATTAGTATTAAATAAATTTCCGTCAACCAATTTGCAACATGAGGCAGACCAGGCATAATACCTGATGGAATTACCACGTGAGATGGAGAAACCCCCAGAGCAGCTGTATGGACCAGGCCTAATTGACAAAGCATTACCTTATGACTGAGTGATTTGCTCAGCAAAGACAAGGGATGTCATCCAAACCAGACGTGACGTCAATGTCTACACTACTGAATTAAATAAGGCTCGAGCACTGACTTTCAGCTGCTTTTACCTTTTCTCACATTCCCTGGCAAAGCTTCAGCCTCAGACAACATTGTGTTTTGAGCCCAGAACTGGCTCTGGGGACAGTACCAGCTACTCATGACAACCAGTATGGACAAGTACAACTTGTTTTACTGTACGGATGTTAGCCATACCATGCCATGCTGTTTGGCATTATGGTGAGAGAACAGGCCATGGCCTTTTTGCACAGTGATATTGGTGCAGCTAATGTAGTGTCTTGCCTCACTCCCCATCCCCAGACTTCAGAGGAGCAACGTCTCCTCCCTCCTTTGGCATCAAAGCAACCCAATAACCCCTGCCCAATCAACCTTTTCACTTACTGCTCCAACATCTTTCTTTGACAGAAAATAAACTAGAGTCTCAGGGGGGTCTGCACAAATTTTGTCTCCAAAGACACTGTTAGCCTCCAAATATTACCTCCCTTTGCCTCTGAGTGATGATGGCATGAGGCATTCCCCTCTCCCCGACCTTCCAGCAATGCTGCAGACAGAGTCTTTTCCAACCGTAATTAACAGAAGAGCATTGCACCTTTCTGTAGCAAGACCTGAATCAGCCTCATTAATGCATTACCAGCCAGCCTCTACATATTAATTATCAGATGGAATATCCTTTTTCTCTCTGGATGTTGTTTTCTTAATTGCAATTAACAATCACTTCTGACCCACCACATCTTCTCCTCCCCCTGCATTCTTCCACACTCCCTCCTCCTAAAAAAATCAAATGGCAAAAGAATTAAAGAAATCCAACAGAAATTAACCCCCCTCAAGTCTTCCTTTTCAAAGGTCACTGTGTCTTTCAGTAATTGCAACAACATGGCAAAGAGGATGAATATTAATAAGGCCTGGTGGATTGCTCATGCCCTTGGAGAAAGAGGAAGGGGGCTCCTCTGGACATTGAGTAACTGTATTTTCCCTCAAGCTAAAGGGAGGAAGAAGGACTGAAGATGCTTTCATAAATTAAAAAAATATAATAATAAACTGATGTGACAGCTGCATCCGGGTTGGAGGGTGGTTTAGCAGCACCTTGGTTGCAGATATATTAGAGATGTTTTGCTTTGCCCTCCGGCATCACCATAGTAAGACACGACCTGGGCTGCAATTCTAGCACAGGGGAGAAAGGTGGGTGATTGTGTGAGTGAGACTCAAGAGGTCTCGGGCTCTACAGAAGAATTTCCACCTGGTCTCTATTTCACAGCTGTCCCACTCTCAGTTGTCTCATGGGTAAAGTGGGAACAAAAAACCACTTCCTTGAGCTATACTGATATAAGACCGCAGTAACCCATTTTTGTTATTGCTCCAGGTGCAAATTCCCTTGGGATAATAAGATAGCTGGATGGGACACACAACACCCACACTGAGATATAACTGTAGACAGACTATGCCCTATGTAGATTCTGGTTGCTTGTAGTCCCAGAGGCCTTGTCTTCACCACACACCAAGCTTCAAGGACTTCACCCACCACAAAGTCTGCACTCATCCAGCATGCAGTGCTTCTCCCTTGACTCTGCTTGTGCAAACACCAGGAGTGAGATTCAGTGATCTAAAATGCAGGCAGCTAATTATATAGGCTCCTCCTTTCATTAACAAAGGAGAAGTGCTTCCTAAGGGCAATTCAACCACTTGGATCAACAGCTTGGACCGGATGCCAAAGTTTTAGATGTCTCAGTCTTCTCTGCCTGCCATTCCTTAAGCAATCATATCAACTAGTCATTTGCTTATCATTCTTTGCACTGAAGCTCAGTGTCTTGTAACCACCATGACATTTGGGATCTCTTCTTCAGTGTTCTCCTGAACAATATCAGCACAAGTGCTTACCATACTTGCTGGCTGATGTTCGGGAGACCGTGGAGTTGTTAACTGCATTGTAGGCAGTGACTTGCTTGGAGACTAAAGCTACCACAGATCCATCTGGCACCTGTAGAGGAAAAGGGGCTTTATCAATAAGCTTCTAAGAACTGGCTGACAACAACACTAAGGGCAGCAGTAATGCAAGCAGCAGAAACGGAGCCATAAACCATTGTCACTGTAGGCGGGACAAGCTTCAAATGCTTTCTCCAGTGAATGTCTTAACAAAAAAGAAAAAGGGACAAAACCTCCTGTTACACCATTAGAAGCCTGCATCTGGGCAATAGGACAAATTGATGACAAAGCAGACTCTGCTCCATTCAGGTCCTGATTCAAAACCCAGTCACAACAACATGAGTCTTTGCATTAACCTCAGTAAAGCTGACGGTAGGTTCTGCACAAGGAAGCTCTTACGTAGGACAGGAGCATGAGAAGAAAAAAATAATCTATTTCAAACATTAAGAATGGCATGTACCATAAGGATGATTAAAACTGATGTGAAATTTTTTATCCCTTACACCTCAAATGTAGCCGATATCTAGGTACTTAGCTCAGAAATGGATATCTACATTTTCCATTTTGACTGGTCCTGTCAGCCTCTCCGTGTACAGTCTCCCCCTTCCACATGACAAAATGCATTGCTGGACTGAAGGTACTACCACAACTTCTTTCTCTTTGCTGTGTCAGAGGGTTTCAGGCAGGGGAAAGCAGCAGGATTTGAGTGGTTGTGCCTCAGGATGTTATGGGACAGTGTTTCTACAGACAACAGGGCTTTCTGAAATGAACCAGACTTTCAATTTTTACAGCTAGGTGATTCGTATGGGTCCTGTATTAGAAATGTTAACAAGCCAATGGCTTGGAGGAGCCACATCAGGAATATCTGTGATAAATAAGACATCATAAAAAGGAGATGGGTGAAAAAAAAATCCTGCTAACAACGTCTAACTCTTGTCTGTGTAATAATAATAATTAGCACTTGCATAGAGTTTTTCATCTTCAAAGCGCTGCAGAGGCTAATTAAATAGCCCTTCAGCAATCATGGAAGGCAATTATTGGCTCTTTGTAGTTTTAGCCCCACATTACAGATGGGGAAACTGAGGTAACAGGAACATCAGCGTCTGTACCAGCGTTCTCTGTGTCTGCCCTCAGGACAGCCAGGGTAAATGATGTAGAGCTCAACACCCTGGCAGCTGAGACCTGTTCTGCCCCAGCTCATCCCTATAGCTGGGAGCTCACTGCCTGAAGCAAACAAATGGAAAAAAGCAGAGAAGGCAAAGAAAATTACATCTGATTTGTTGGTGAAATAAAACAGGACCCCCCGCCCTGCTCCCTCTGAAAAAAAATTGTTCCAGAGTCAGCCAGCGATGCTTCAGTCAATCTGAAGTGAAAAGTTTTGTTTCCTTTTCAAATTACTGCTTGCTGCCTCCTCAGGTCAGCTCTTAAAAGGAAAAAAAATAAATCTTGTTATGAAACAGATTGCTAAGGTGTGATTGAGGAAATGACAAAATTGTCAGCATTGGATTAAACTTAATGAGGCTCTTGCTTTTCTTTTTCTTTTTTTTTTTTTTTTTTTTTTGTTGGCAAGGAGGAAGAGGAGTGGGTAGCTTTTGGCCAAAACACCATTTTCTATTATATCTATCATTTGTGTAAAATATTTTGGGGCATCTTTAACCCTCTCTTATGGATCTCAAGGTCATGCAGAGATGAATGTCAACAGAATGGATGTACTTAACATCTGCCCACTTATTGCCCACTCAACCACTGTTTACCTCTGCCTCTTAGAGAGTAACACTTTGCCTTTCTCCTTTTCACTTTCTTTAGCTGATCTACCTCCTTCCTACCCATCTTCTCACACAGTTACCTGATAGTGCGCCAGCGTGTTGAGCCTCTTCCAGTCATTCTCTATCTTGGTGGTGATATCTTCATCCTGAAGGATCATCCTCGCACCGCTTGCTTGCCGCCACTCTGCAAGGAGAAGAGGGACCCTGAACTCTCCCGTGCAGAGCCTCTGGGACAGAGCCCTGGTAATCCCTGTGCCTGTAACCCATGTGGTCACACATGTGCAGCTACATCCATGTCAGTCATTGTTATTACACTCTGTCAGATGCCTCCACACATGTACAACATACAGACTCACAAATGTCCAGAGCTCACGAAAGAAGGAAAGAGAGGGTGGATGAATCATTTAAGGTTCATGGAGATAGTTCAGGAAATTATGCAAAAGTTGTAACCATAAGGCAAAGTTCAGAGTCAAGTCCGAGGTTATCCAGATTGAGCATGTTTAGTTTGGAGAAGAAGAGGCGGAGGGGATACCTCATTGCCCTCTACAACTCCATGAAAGGAGGTTGTAGAGAAGTAGGTGTTGGCCTCTTCTCCCAAGGGAATCATGACAGGACCAGAGGAAATCACGGAATTTCAGAGGTGGAGGGGACCTCTGGAGATCATCTAGTCCAACTCCCCTGCTAAAGCAGGATTGCCCAGAGCACATCACTCAGAACTGCCCCCAGGCGGGTCTTGAACACCTCCAGGGAAGGGGATTCCATGACCTCCTTGGGCAGCGTGTTCCAGCTCTCTGTCACCCTCACTGTCTGAAGTTGTGACAGGGGAGGTTTAGATTAGATATAAAGAAGAATTACTTTACTGAGAGAGTGGTAAGGCACTGAAACTGCCTGAACAGAGAGGTGGTTGAGTCACCATCCTTGGAGGTATTTAAGAAACGTGTAGATGTGACACTTCAGGGCGTGCTTTAGTGGCCAAGAGGTAGCGGGTTTTTTGTGTGTGTATGGTTGGACTCGATGGTCACAAAGGTCCTTTCCAACCATGATGATTCTGTGGTTACTTTACCCTTGATAAAAAATGATAGTGCTATCACAAAGCAGCTTTTGCACAAGAAACACCCACCCCTTTAAAACAGAGATTAGAACACAAAGTGGTTGCTAACACAGATGAGAGGTCCGAGTCTAGAACACAGCAGCACACAATGGTGAGCTCCACACCGATCAAGCAATGACCTTTATTGTCATTGGACATTATTGTCATGGAGCTGTTGATCCACTGACAGAGCTGAAAAGAGCAAAGCATGCTGCATTAACACTCTGATTACTCAGTGCTTAAGTCTTGGCTGACTCCTTGGTTTTGTTCTTGCTCCACTGTGGCTGTTTCCAAGGCCAACCTGTCCTTGTGCATGTTAGCCACCACCATGGGACAGCAGTATATGAATGTCACTTGCGTCAAGGATATCACATAGTCCCTCGCCCTCTGAAGTAGCATAGACACAGCCTTTAGAAATACTTGAGGTATGTCTAACTGCCAAGATGAAGGCACAGACAGGGCTCCTCTGGGCAGAGCAGTGTCTTGTTCACCAGACCCTATGCTGGGCTCAGTTTATCTCCATTGCCGCTTGTAACACATTTCTTGACACTCAAATCCAGAAGTGACTGAGTGGAGGAAGCCCTTAGCTTTGGGCACAGTAGAGGCACAACAGGGAGAAGCTCCAAAGATAAAACCAACACTCTGCTCCACAGAGCACATAATCTCTGCCAGCTTTCAGCAGCATGCCGTGGCACAAAAAGAAGTGTGGGCAGCAGGTCGAGGGAGGTGAGTCTACCCCTCTACTCTGCTCTAGAGAGACCCCAGCTGGAGTACTGTGTCCAGCTCTGTATTTTTCAGCACAGGAAGGACATAGACCTATTGGAACAGGTCCAAAGGAAGGCCATCAAGATGATTAAAGGGCTGGAAACCCTCTCCTATGAAGACAGGCTGAGAGAGCTGGGGTTGTTCAGCCTGAAGAAGAGAAGGCTCCAGGGAGACCTTAGAACAGTATCTAAAGAGGGCCTATAGGAGAGATGGAGAGGGAGTCTAGATCAGAGAGTGAAGCAATAGGATGAGGGATAACAGTTTTCAACTGAAAGAGAGGAGATTTAGATGAGATATCAGGACGAAATTCTTTACTGTGAGGGTGGTGAGACACTGGAACAGGTTGCCCATTGAAGCTGTGGCTGCCCCATCCCTGGAGGTGTTCCAGGCCAGGCTGGATGGGGTTTTGAGCAACCTGGTCTGGTGGGAGGTGTCCCTGCCTATGACAGGGGGTTTGGAACTCTATGATCTTTAAAGCTCCTTCCAACCCAAAGCATTCTGTGATTTTATGATTCCCTACAGAGGACTCACAGACTTGTCTATGGGCAAGGAATACACGAAGAGAACCAAAATGTAGTGCCACGTAGGGACATAAGGGAAAGCTTTGGCTCAACCACAGGCAACCTGGACCATGCAAAGCATCCGTTTTGGTTGTCATGTCTCAGTCACATACAGTTTACCCAGAGCCATGGCAGAAAGTCTGACCATTTGAGGGAGTTAATTAAAATGAACTCTTGGATACGGAAACACCACCTGTCACCCCTGCTTATTTCTCCTAATATAAAAATGCAAGGACCGTTGCAAATTTCTTTTGGTTTCAGCAGTTTTCTTATCACATAATTAAAATGTATTGGGAAAGCCGCCCTTGCCTTTATTATTCATTTAAATTAGCAGTAAGAGGTCAGATGCTATGTTTATTGCTGGAGATACTCAGAAAGTAACCAAAGGTTATGTTGGCTGAGCTCGGATCCTGAACTGCCCTTTGTTTTCTCCGGCTTCTTAGATCTTCACCTACTCTATCCTTGTGAAGTTCAAGGGTGATACTCGCTGTGCATTCCCAACTGGACTGGATTCTTGGAGCTAACTGGTCCCTGAAATTGCTCGGAAGAGCACAAAATGCTAAACTTTGGGCTGGGCAATGGTGCCCCACAGAATGTCAAAGCCACTTCTACTGTCACAGAGTGTGTCTCTTGTGTGTTTTCCTCATGGTCTCTTGGGGACCATATCTCTTTGCTTTCCTGCAAGGCTCTAAGTGTACCTATGGTCCTCCACTCTCCTGATTCATCTTTGGGGAGGGACACACAGTCACACAGTGTTGCAGGAGGGATGCAGAGGTTCTTAGTGTTGCACGTGGCTCTGATACAAAGGGTAGACACAACTTTCCTCATTCTGTGCTTTATTCGTATTCAAATAAATGGAGACGGGGAGAGACTCTTTATCAGGGAGTGGAGTAATAGGACAAGGGGTAACAGTTTTAAACTGAAAGAGGGGAGATGAAGATTAGATATTAGGAAGAAGTGCTCTCTTGTGAGGGTGATGAGACACTGGAACAGGTTGCTCGGAGACATTTTGGATCACCTATCCCTGGAAGTGTTGAAGGCCAGGTTTGATGGTGCTTTGAGCAACCTGGTCTGTTGGGAGGTGTTCCTGCACATGGCAGGGGGTTTGGAACTCAATGATATTTAAGGTCCCTTCCAACCTCGACCATTCTATGATTCAAGAGCTGGACAGGGTCCTCACACCAGCAAAAACTTCCCCTCTGCTCCAGGGAAGCTGAGGACATCATGGGTTGTCCCCTCGAGCCCTTTGTGCTCCTGCACAGATACAGAGGATCACCAAGCCCTTTTGCACAGAAAGGACCCACAGGAGGAAGAGGAAGGGCCAGTCTGACATGGCACAAGACCCACCGCTGATCAAGGCAAGGAGGAAAACACCCTGTGGGGCAGGTTCAGAGCATCTTGCTTCAGTTTTGCAGCTGGTTTGCCCCGACTAAATAAAAAACACTTCATCATGCATCTGGTTGGTTACAGTGAAAGGACTCCCAGTTGTGATCCCCCAACTCTTCCTAGTCTCACTGCAAGTTCCCTTTTTCCACCAGCGCCAGCTGAGGTGGTCACACACTGATCTGCAAGGAAATGTGATGACTGTGAGCAAGGAAATGGGAAGGGAGGGTGCGGAGCAGGAAAAGGTGACCCTGACATCCATATTCACAGCACTAAGTCAAAATTGTTAGCTTTGTCCTCGCTGGCAGCACCCTGTCCCTTCTCTCATCAGATCTGTGTGCTCCTCTGCAAGCCAGCACAAAGGAGAGACATACTCCAATCCAATTTGTTACACTTCCACCTTCCGGAGAGAGGGAGAAAGGCGGGGGGGAGGTAAGAAATCCCATTATCTTTATCAAGCCTTCCAATCAGGAGCAGCGGTAAATGCAAACTCAGGAGACAGCTGCTGTGAAGCCTTTATATTTCATTCAGCAGATAGTGTATCTTTTTATTGCACGCAGGAATTACTTTTTTTTTTTTTTTTTTTTTTTTAAGAAACAACCTTTCTGTTCAACTTGACTGGGAAAAAGGAAATTCTAGTGGCCTTTGACAAAGAGGTGTTTCTTTGAGCTGTAACAATGCCTGCCTAGGGGATTGCTCTATGGGGAGACTGGAGGTGGGGAGATGTCCTCCTGCACCTCAGATCCTACAGAAAATGCTACACCTTTCTCTTGCCATCTCTCTCATCCAGGTGACCCTGACAAGGGAGAAAAGTGCAGCAGAGAGAACATTTCTGGGGGGCAACTGAAATACCCAAGTGGATGGAAGACCTTCCAGCTGACTCCAGGTGCCTTCATTTGAGCTAGTCACCATTAGCTACCCCATCCTTTGCAGGCAGTTCTAGGTCACAATGCACACAATCCATTTCATTCAACTATTCATGCCATGTGTTGTGCTTCCCACCTTTTTCCTAAAGACCCTAAATCTCCCCTGAAGGCCTGTGAAGCTATTTGTGCATCACCATGCACAGCAATGACATGTGGAACAAATGCATATGGCTTTTCCAAGCTCAACACCTATTCCATGATCTCTTGTGCTCATGAAAAATTAGTCGGAAGAGCTGGAAAGCTGCTTTTATTCCTATGAGTATTTTTTCACTTCCCAATAATTTCCACATGAGAGAAGAGAGATTGGCATAGGAAATAGAACAAACCCTTTGTCTGTATGTCCCAGGCACCAGTACAACCAGGTGCGTAAGAAACAAAAAAGGGTAAATGTCTAATATGTGATGACCTCTAGGAAGAGAGAAAAAATTCCACTCTGCTTCTGTGGTGGAGAAAGGACCATTGTGGCCGGAGGAAAAAAAAACTGTTCATAACAGAAAGCATAGATGGAAGATGCCTGGGAAATACTTAAAATCACAGAATGGTTTGGCTTAGAAGCGACCTTAAAAATCATCCAGTTCAAACCCCCTGCCATGGGCAGGGACACCTTCCACTAGACCATGTTGCTCAAAGCTCCATCCAAACTGGCCATGGCTTCAGGAACGGGGCAGTCACAGTTTTTCTGGACAACCCGGGCCAGTGCCTCACCACTCTCATAGTAAAGGATTTCTTTCTCATGTCTGATCTAAATTTCCCCTCTTTCAGTTTAAAATCATTCTCCCTCGTCCTATCTCTACACTCTCTGATCAAGAGTCCCTCCTCATTTTTTCTGTAGCCCCTTTAGGTACTAGAACACTACTGTAAGGTTGCCTTGGAACCTTCTCTTCTTCAGGCCGAACAACCCCACTCTGTCAGCCTGTCCTTATAGCAGAGGTGCTACTGCCCTTTCATTGCATATATGCAAGTTTTCCGTCTTATTGCATATATACTAGAGTTAGTCCCAGTTTAAATGGCTCCTAAAGGCTGATCGTCTCACCCTAGAACTGCACCATGCATGAGACAGTGAAAACATGCCCTGATGTGGTCCATGATGAGCCTGGGACAGCATCACCGAGTGCAAGGCAGTCAACTTAGCAGTTCCCATCACCTCAGTCTATTTCAAAGACATCACAACACAGGGAAGAGAGAATGCCTCAGTGTGAAGCCAGATTCCTGTTTTGTGATCCTCACACCCTAACGTTTTCCCAAAGATGGGGTATTTTATTTATGGTGAGGCCTTTAAAAAATAATAACAAAAATAGCCATTGCAGAAAGAAGCCTTTACTCAGAGGGCTGCAATTTGGGTTTTGGACTAAAATGTAACCTCAGGGTGTCCAAAATAAGTGCTTTCAGCTGACAACCCCCTCCGTGAGTTGTCTGGGTAACTGCAAAACATTATGACATTTGCGACACATACAAGTCACTCTGCCTGCAGCTACCCTGCATTTAACAACTCAAAATAACTCATTAGCTTGTTTCCTTTCTTCCGTGTGAGAAATCTGGCCTTAGCATGGACAGAAAGCCCAGAAAATTGTAATGGTAATAGAAAACAGTGTTGCTGTTTAGAAAACCGTCGATTTCAAGGCCAGATTACTGACCTACTGTTTAGCACAGACTGGTGGGGCCGATCCAGCCGCTGTTGCACTTCTGAGCATTCACCCTGGGGCAGGTTGATCTTAAGAGCTCTGTGCTTCTTTCTAATGACCAGCAGCATTTTCTGCTCTCCCCTTGCTGCCTGATGCCAGGGGCCAACAAGCATCTTTTCCTGCAAAGGCATTGGGCTGGAGCTGTGGCTGGACGAGCATATCCCCTTGTTCCTGCTTCACTCATGCCAGTCCCGCTCCTCCCACCTTGTTAGCCGCTGTGTTGAAGGAGCCTGAAACTAAATTGCTGCTGGCAGGACTGTCCTACTAGATGAGGGGGGTTTTGTGTTTTGTTTTGGCTTTTTTTTCCCCCCAGCTGTTGGCCAATGCTGTTGGCCAAACAGCTGCTCATTAAGCAGTCTCCTGTCAGCATGGACAAGGCTGTCCACTGAGGGATGCACATGTTCATAAATACTTTCTGTAACTTGCTGGTCCTCAGCACCATTCAGCAGGTCAGTATTTCTTAAAAAGCAACAGTTCTGAATGCACAATTGTTAGGCTCCAGCTGGAACCCTGCACACAGACTCTTCTGTATCTGCCACTTGTCAGAGCTACGGCAAAAGTCCGTGGAATCCAATTTATCCCTGGTATTTGCAACATGCAGGTAAAATCCCTGCCTCCCAGTACAGATGCATCGTTTATCCCCACAGCAGAGCAAACTACTTTCCATTCACACCCAGCATGAAACCAAAACGTAGTGGGCTCTGTGGCCACCACCCAGCACTAGACAGGTCAAGAGATCTGACTGTAAACCCCACTCCTCTGGTCTCCTGTGCCCTGGCACCTTGCTCTGCCTGCCCTCTTGCTCACCCTGGCACTCACCATTCCCCTGCTGACTCACAGCAGCTCCAAAATCACCCAGGGTCCTTTCTTGGTGATGTATATGACCTGTCCTTTATTGCTGCTGGTTTTGGCAGCTCATTTCATTACTCTAACAGCCTTTCATGAGTAGGAATCTTGCTTCAATTTCTATCAGGAATCCCTTCCTCCCCTACACACATACACACACATATAGACAGTTAACTTTAATCCCTGACCTCTCATTCCTGTCTCCGTTTCTGCTGTGAATTGTTTCTTGGCGTCCGTCCATCCCTTCTCTTTTGGTTCCTCTTCTACTTTACTAGATTTTATAGACTCCATCATTTTCCACTCAAGGCTCTTTTGCTGAAGGTTGCTGAGGGCAAATTCTGGCAGATAGAGCCACAATACAGTCCCCAGTTCCCTGCCCGACACCTCAGCAATGCCCTGAACAGATTTTTCCTATGTCCTATCATAGTAACCTCAGGTGTAGTACCACATCTGGCTGTGGACCCCTACTTCAGATGTCTCACTCCTCCCAGCATCCTTGCTCCAGATTTATGGGCAGAAATAGATTTTGGTCTCAGAGACACCACTGCACTGGGCTGTACAGCTCCTTGTGTGCCCCATGGATCAAAGGCACAACTGCCTAGAAATGCAAGTGGAGTAGCTCTTTCCATCCTCCAAACAGCAATCAAAGAAGGAGCAAACCACTGAGAAAAACAAACAAACAAACAAACAAACACCATGAATACATTAACAGAAGGACTAATCTTTCCTTAAGACTCCAAGTCCTCTGCAGAAAGGAAACCTCAGCACAGCAGCTCCTAACCCTGCTGGTGGAGGAAAGTGCTAGTAGGAAAAGGAGGCAGCTAGGGGTGAGATGGATGCAGTCCACTGAGCAGAGGACACTTCATCCCCTTTCCTGTGCCCGCATAATGAGTAATTAATACTGCTTGGGCTGTGACTATCTCAGCAAGAAGACATATATATAATCCAAACCCTCTCTATTCAGAGAAGAGGTAGAAATAAATCTTTGCAGCCTGAACACTGCTGACAACATCACCCTGGGCATCTGGTATTCTTTTTCCAGGGGTCTGTGGCAGAACAGCAACAATAACGCCAGTCATGTCTTTTCCATACCCTTGTCTAAGCTGAATTCTGTGGGCAGGAAAGCAGGGTGACTACTGGTCTTTTTAAGTCCTCAAAGCCAAAGATTTCATAAACCAGGAGCATATACATCAATTTAATCACTGTGTTCTGCCCTCTCACCATCGGTGCTGCTCTCTACCTTGCACAAGCCCCAGCAATACACCCAGTCTGGAGACCTGGAATTTGCCCCAACAAACAGTGTCAAGATTGAGTATGGCTGTCTCCCATCTCCCCTCTCTGCCCCTTCCTGAGGGCAATCGGGGCCCACCGTGCACTCACGTACCCAGGTCCATATCAGCAGCTTTGGGCCGGTGAGAGCAGGGCACGTTCTTGAAGATGGCATCGAGGATCTTCTCCTTAACTTGTGTGATGGTGTCACAGTTCAGAATCTTCACAGGGATTTCGGGGCTGTTCACGTTGTCGGGGTTCACGCAGCTCAGGACCTGAGAGAGATGCAGTGAGACCCACTGTGCATTTCACAGTGGCACAGGTAGTACCCTCCCTGTGGCTACCCTCAAGCAGCCACCTTCTTGCAGACCCCTGCATCCTACACACCAGTGGGCTGTTGGGTGCAATAAGGTGGAAAATGTGTACCAAGAGCACTCATTCTTTGAGAGGGCACTGAGATCTGGTTTCACACAGGGGGATTACATCCATCCATGCCTGTGCTGCTCTCTACCCCTTACCACTGTCTGTGCCCAGTGAATGAAAGGTAACTCAGGATTTGTCCCTCAGCTAAGTGCTGTGGGCTCCCAGGTATAGCAGCCAGTGACTTGGGCCTGATGTGAAGGTTTTTCTGCACTTGTGTCTCACATCACTTGTCTCTGTGAGGTGAAACTACTATATTTGTGGGAACAGCCCCTGGTATTTGAGCCTCATCTCCATGGTATCTTGGCTATATTAATAACAGAAAACTCATGAGTTCTGGTGGTTCTGATGCTTTCAGTAAACAAAAGGTACCAGACAATGGTCATTGACACACTCTTTTCATATAAACCATTAAAAATGCAGTTAGGTTGACCCTGTTTGGAGCTGAAATGATACCCAAAGGCTTCTGCAGAGCTTTCCTTGGCTTTGGATCTATTCCCTAGAGAGTTGGCAAGGTGACCTAGTTGAGCACTGATCTCCTTGCATTGCCATCTGACTTTGACAACTCAGGTAAAAGTGTTTTTCAATCTCTCAGACTGAAGTTTGTCCATCTTTTGCACACCACAGGACTGACCAAGAGCCTTCTCATGAGTGTTATTAATTTGAATGGAGGGTTTTCTTAAAAAAAAAACCAACCATGAAACAACAACAAAATCTTTTGCTTTCACATATAGAACAAGCCAGATGACCCGTATAGAGAGGTCTCTCATTTCTCTGAAGGAGAATATAATTTTCTCCAAACACTCTGTCCAAGAGCAAATGCAAAGCATATGGGGTGATGAGGGAGGGAGGGATGCCTTGAACACATACACGCAGAGTTTAACCTCAATCTGACCACTAACTCTTGGCCACATCTATGTTGAGAATTCTGCTTTCTCCTGGCTACAGAAATGTAAAGTCTATAAACCTTTATAAACTTAGCACACCTTTGCACTTGGAAGGAAAGTCTGGTAATGCTCCTGGCTATATACGGTCATTAAATGCTTCTGTGCCACTTTTACAAGTGCAGACATGTTAGCTTTGGTGCCTTAGACAAATTCTACCTTGACTATAAATTCCCTTCTGTAGTACACAATAGGTATTGAACTCTCCATCGCTTTCTATCTCAACCGACTAAATGCAGTGGGATCTCAAAGTGGCTTGAAACTGGGTGAAATCATATCAGTACAATTATGTATTGGCTCACCAGGCTCCCTTTGGTGCTGTTACACTCAACTAAGAGGGACTTGTGAAGATATTGCTTACAAAGAGCTCTGTGATCTTTCTGGATGAAAGGGGAGATGCAAATACGAGATATTGATTAGACCATAATGCTATTATTTATATGTCACTTCCAGGAATATAGAAGAAGCATCAATTCAGATAATCATAACAACGGCACAGATTTACAGTTCTGTGGCATCTTTCATCTCAAAGGATCACAGCACTACACATAAAAAGCACTGTTGAAATGCATCCAGTGTTGAGGTTATTAGCTGCCCCCCTCCCATTACACATCTGTAGGGAAATGAAGCAGTGAT
>VXBJ01007811.1:614461-720773 GCA_013400055.1 Nycticryphes semicollaris
CTCTTTTGAGGGTGTTAAGGGGAGGTCACACATGGTTCTGGAGACCAAGTTACTCTGCAGGTCTCTCTCAGTGATCTAAGACTGAGGTGGGCTGAGTTAATGCCAGTCAGAGCAAGCTTTACAGTGTGATTCAGCTGTGATGCCAACACCTGGGGTTCCATTCAGTTCCCTACATGGAGGCACTTAATGCTAATTAACATAATCTAGATTACCCTACCAGGCATCTATCTTCTGGTCCAGAAGGCCAATATCTCCGGGAGGTGCTGACCAGTGCCCTCCACACCAGTGCACACCATGCAATGCGGACCATCATCTGGCTGGAAGCTGACTGGTAATTTGCTCTTACAACTTGTTTGCCCTTGAACTTCAGCGTGCCAGCTTTGGAAGGTGGCAGAAAAACTGTGCATGATCATTCATGCCCTGAGTACAGGAGTCATTCTTTTCCTCTTTTCCAGCTCACTTGGAAGAAGAAGGAACAGGGAAAGCAGTTTGCTCTAAGTGTTCTGAAGCATAGAGGCAGGGGGGTGCAACTGGTAGTAGCTGCCAACTCCTGGACACCAGTGTATTCACTTCAATGACGGTTCACAGGCTCCTTTCAACATTTTAGGCAATTCAGTTATTGTTTATAGAAACCAAGAGCACAGTGGCTTTGTCTTATATGCCCAAGGCTTCGCATCTACACTCGGTGTTTTTCAACTGTTCTCTTGTGAAGCACTAAAATTTCCTCACTACAAAGACCTCAGGAATTTTGCAGGGTGCACCTGTGACTTGCACATACTAAAAGATAGTTCATTGGAGATTGTCATACATCCTGTAGAAGTCAGTTTTACACCACAAACTGAAAAATCTCTGCTCCCCTTCCAACACACTGAAGTTCCTAAGCATAATGAGGTGTTTGCAATGGAGCAAGAGATTCCCACCACTTCCATGGGAATCTTCCCAAGGATTTCCTCTGTTCTTTCCTCAGCTTTCTGTAGATTGTCTCCAGTAGGAGGTGACCAGCAGGAAACTTTGAAGTATTGGCTTCATCCATTTGGCAGAGTTAGATGCTCTAGTCTCACTGGGAGAGTAAGGTTTGTCCTGTGCTTCTTCACTCAGGGTTGTCCTCACAACAACCCATGTAAGATAAAGAACTTATTCTATTGCTCCAGCAGTGCTGTCCACCTATGTCAGCACAATCTCTGATGGCAACCAGTGGGGAAGAGACCTTTAAGAAGACCTGTGTTATATTCTTCCATGATCAGTCGTTCTGAGGGAAGCTTTGGGATGCTGATCTCCTGAATGCATTCAGTGTTACTTTACCCAACAACATGGAAAAATACGGGACTGGGAGTCAGTGAAGTAGTAATCTCTGAGCCCTGCTCTCCCACTAACTGTGTGTGGCTTTGGGGCATGGCGTGTTACTGGATTTGTGTTTATTGACCTTTTCTCTACATCCTTGGGCTTTTTTTTCTCTGCCAGCCCCTCCAGCCATGAGCTGTCTCTAAGTGTATATATACATGCTATGCTTAGCACAGCTAAGCCCTGATCTCCACTATGTAACCATGGTGGCTACCACTCAGTAAGACTTGGCAGTAAGCAAGGAGGAGAAAGACCCCAAAGAGGCTAAGCGTGGGAGAGCTTTAATATCTTAGAATCATAGAACGGTTAGAGTTGGAATGGACCTTAAAGATCATCGTGCCGTGGGCAAGGACACCTCTCACTGGACAAGGTTGCTCAAAGCTCCATCTGCTCTGGTCTTGAAGACTTCAAAGGCCCATCCAGCCTGGTCTTGAAGACTTCTTGGTTTTCCTTGACACCAAAATTCCCTGAAAAAGCCTTAACAAAAGGCAGTTCAAAGCGTCTTTATCCGCCTGGAATATGTTGTCAGGAGAGATGATCCAATTAGGCTCTCAGCAGCAGAGCCACTGAGGTGTGCCGGGACCACACAGAGCATGCCACTGCTCAAGATATACTGGGCAGCTCCCACCTACCACCCCCAAGTACTAATTAGCCAATACTCTTGACAGCTTCCGACACACTTCAAGATCTCTGCTCCCCTGCATGATTTGTATCGACTGAAACGAAGCTGACACAGGAGATGGATGGTCTTTCATCTCCTGGTGACAGCAGAGCCGTGGCAGTAGGGAGCGAGGTTTTGCATCTGGACTCTGGTTTGGTGAATGGCTAAGAAATCATGGATTCTGGCAAAGGCAGATGGTAGTCAGCAGGTATGAGAACTTCCTCTCTCTCATAGATGGAATAATCTAGCTGGGTTTTTAATAACACTGCAGACAAGAGATGATGAGCTCTGACTGCTAGCAAAGGCATTAGCACAAGAGGGTGTTTCTCTGAGGTATACAGCTTGGGAGAAGACCTACTGTTTAGTTGCAACACATTTATTCTAGGAAATCACATCTGTAACTAGCTTAGTTTCTACTGTACTGAAAACCCCCTCGTAAGTACAGAAATTGTTATAGGCTGCAAAGACCCTAGGGCTTGAAGCTCCTGCATCTTTGGAGAATTGTAGGACAGAGAGCAAATCAGAGCTATCTGGTTTGGAAAGAAATGAGACTAAACCAGTCTAAATTTAGTGAATGAGGTGTGTATTGTAAAATCAGTAATTCCAGATGTCTGAAAGTGCTCTGTCTTCTTTTTTTCTCACTGGATAAGTCAATTTTGTTGGATCTGCTTTTCACTCAAACCATATTCAAAAGCGTGACTTAAAATATTTGATCATGATTAATGAAGGCTAAAAGAATGAATGCCTTCCAAAAGAAGCCCCGGCCTTGTCTTCCTGGAATAACAGCAGTAAACAGCCTGTTTCAATGTGTGACACTGCCGGAATTGTGATTTAACTCAGTCAAGCAGTCATCTAGCACTCATGAAATGTGAACAACCCAATGAATTTTAGCCAGATGCACTGCAAACACACAATGGTGACCAGGTGCTTTTGGTAGAGAACAGGAGACATAGAGGGAATTCCTGTATTACAAATATCGAATCAGTTCTTGCTTTGTTTCATTACTGTGTATTTTTAATAAAAGATGACAGACTGCTTAAGGAAGGCAGAGGATGGAGAAAATCAAACTGCAATGAAGAACAATCCTATTCATATTCTGCTTCTTCTTAATCTCCTTCACTGAAGCTGATCTCTGTAAATCTGCTGAGATTCCTATCGGGATATATTTGTCTGCTCTTGAGATGTAAGAAGGAGAGCTGATTAACATCAAACAACACAAAGGGAATGGAGGAGAGCTTTGTTCAGGCTGATGTATAATTACTACCCTTTGCTGGCTGCTTTATATCAAGCCTAAAAGGATCGGAGGGATTTCCTTTGGTGAAAGTGATCACTCTGTGTCTGAATTTTTCTTCCTTTTGCTTACTCTTTCTGTATGAGATCGGGCCTCCCAATTGCTAGGCACCCACATGTAATAGAAAAGAAGCAGTATGTTGCTGATTTAATAGGAAACTCACATTTTTAACATGCAAAATAAAATTGTGGTTTTATTTAAGAATAAAATCTACTCGGGTTCCATCAAATCTCAGCTCTAGGCTGTCTGATGAAAAGCAGGCATTTCTAGCATCAGCCCACCTGAGCTAAGATCTAAAGCAGGTCAAGGAACTAATATCGACTGGACACAGCTCTCCAAGCCAGCTACAGTTAAATAAGATTAATGTCTCTCAATTGAAGGTGCAAATACAACAATCTGGTAAGTTCAGAGCATCTTCAGACCATCCCAAAATTTGGGGTTGGGGTTTTCTGAGAAGAAAAACATGGGAAATAAAGAAATTGTAAGGATTGTTGAATACTTGAGAAGTGTTCTTCATCCCACAGAGACTTAGAAACTCAGCAGATTTAGTGTATCCAGGAAGTGAAAGCCTACAAACAGCCGGGTCTAGTGGGAGGTGTCCCTGCCCATGGCACAGGTGTTGGAACTCAATGATCTTCAAGGTCCCTTCCAACTCTAACCATTCTTTGATTCTATGAAACACTTATACTGAGAAGAAGTTTCTAATGCTTTTTAATCGATGCTCTTTAATCAAGTGGGAAAGAGTGTAATCTCAGAGCAGAAGCTAAAGCTGGACATATGCAATGTATATCTTTCACCATGCAGATAATTACATTTGGAAGCAAATGATTCAGTGACAGGGATTCATTTTATTTCCCTTGAAATCTTTAAATCAAGTTCATTTTTCTTTGACTTGTGTTGGCTCAAGAGGCATGGCTTCATTATCTCTAGAGAAGAACTAATAGGTCTCTCTGCTGTGTACCTCTAACATATTCTTTCATGCTGAAAACTTCACTGGAGAAACTTGTTGTTTTGGTTTGTTTGTTTGTTCGTTTCTGGTGAGGATTATTCTAGAGAAGATCTTTGCTATATAAGCCTCATAAAACTATTTTTGCTGTCACTTGCAGAAGGCCATGGCTTTTCACTGACCCAACACCACAGGGTCTCAGGACATCTCTAGGCTTTCAATGCCCTGAGCTGGGTGTCCCTCTGATCACAAGTGTCCTGTCACCAAGGGCTCATGCCTGACCTGCCTCAGTTCAGTGCTGGAGACAGCACGCATGGCCAAGGGCTGCCACCACAGGCAGGCACTGCCCAGCAAACACCAGCCCTTTGTGTGCCCAAGCTGGGTGCTGGGCAGCTCTGCCACTGATGCTGGGGACCAGGGAGATGAGAGCAGGTGATGGTGAGAGAGAGGATGAAAGTAACCCTAGGGGGTTCTAAGAGTGAGGAGGAAGTAACCCCACCACGGACATTACAGTCCTGCCAGGGAAGGCCTCAGGGTGGCGACAACTTGCAGTGATAACCCCACCTTTCTTCTATAGGAAGACTATTATCTTTGACTTACAACTCAGAGGGATATTGGAAGGGTAAGCATCACTCCAGGGAAGAGAGCTAGATATGAGGAAGTATTTTGTATTTTGTCTAACAGAACAAAGTAAATGTCCATATCTATCATCTTCACATTCACTGGCTTATTCATGACAGAAGGTACGTGCTTGTCTTCCAGTGCTCCTGAACCTTACCTAATCTAAGTGATGGTAAAGGCCTGGCACCATCAGTCTACCCTGCAATGAGTGCAGGTGCTTTCAGAGAATAGGCAATGTCTTTGGGCAGCTGGAGGTGCTCTGGGCTTGGGGCAGGGCACAATGGAAGTAACCTGGAAGTAGTTCTCTTTGCATATATGTATTGCAAGCAGATGCTTCAGCCATAAACCTTGCTGCATTGGGGGATGTAACTAGTCAGTCTTCAGTAGGGTTTCTCTGCAGGGTTGCAAGAATAAATTGTCCCAGAGCCCATCACTGGCTTCTTTTCTCTAAATCCATTAGAAGAGGCTGGACAAGCCCATAGAAATGTGTGTTCGGACCACTCACCAGTGTCTTGTAGTCAATCTGCTGTCGGATAAGCTTGTCCTCACTCAGCGAGTACCGGGCCTCCCCAGTGATGGAGTCAATGGGTCCCTTTTCCATCTGCTGCTTGATGGCACAGAAAAGGGAGAATAGAGGTTCGCCAGCACACTCCTGCAGGGGTGAGAGACAACCATGAGGTGAAATAGGAGGAGCAGAGGTGAGAATGCAACCTACACAGCATCTCACTGACTGCCAAGGCTTGATGTCTCACAGAATCACAGAATGATAAGAGGTTAGAAGGGACCTCTGGAGATCATCTCCTCCAACCCCCCTGAAAAATCAGGGTCACTCAGAGCAGGTTGCACTCTCTCAGGGAAGTGTCCAGGTAGGTTTTGAATGTCTCCAGAGACAGAGACTCCACCACCTCTCTGGACAGCCTCTTCCAGGGCTCTGCCACCCTCAAAGAAAAGAAGTTCTTCCTTATGTTTAGATGGAATTTCCTCTGTTCAGGTTTGTGCCTGTTACCTCTTGTCCTGTCACTGAGCACCACTCAAAAAAACTGGCCCCATCCTTCTGACACCCACCATTTAATTATTTATAAGTATTGATCAGACCCCCCCTTAGTCTTCTCTTCTCCAGACTAAAAAGACCCAAGTCCCTCAGCTTTTCCTCATCAGAGAGATGTTCTAGTCCCTCAATCATCTAGTCCCTCAAGCCCTTTTCTGTACCCTCTCCAGCAGTTCCCTGTCCCTCTTGAACTGGGAAGGCCAGAACTGGACACAGTACTCCAGATGTGGCCAGACTGCAACCAACCCTCTTGAGTGTCCTGTCACAGAACAAAGGTGTCAGTGCTCCCCAACAATGTTAAGCCTTTTAGGAACTGTTCAAGTGATTGCCACCAGTCCAGATCCTTGCACTGAAGGAAGTAGTGGGATGAGTCCCAGAGACAGGTCTGAAAGGGAGATGGTCTGCTGGTTCCCCCTCTTGGGTTTCTGGCAGAGCCCACAGCCTCCCTGAGCACTTTTGCACTGGAGGCAAATAGGGATGCTCAGACAGGAGCAGCCTATGACCTAGGGAAGGTGTGCCTCTGAATCTGTACAGTTGAATGCGTATTGTCAGATGTGTGGGACCCTCTCCCTGATTCCTCCTTCCCTCCTTCCCATCATTCATCCTCACTGCACTCCTTTTCCTACACTTCGCAGCCTCTCCTCCCTCACTACCCTCCCTCTGCACATTTTCTGCCACACAGCCCTCCTTGTGCTTTCTTCTATTGCCTCCCTTCCTCTTCATCTCTCCATCCTTCCTCCTCTCCTCCCCTCCTTGCCCTCTCCTCTTGCAGTGTGTCCCAATGCAATGAGCGAGGTCATTTTCCTCTGGTGTAAATCCCAGCAAAAACAAGTTAATAATCTGAAGCAAAGTGGCCCCTTTCTCAGTTCCTACACCTGTCTCCCACTTAATTAGCTTATCTGGCAGTAGCATATTGCTTCTGTGTGCCTGTCTCTTGCCCTTATCAGGCCTCTGTTCAGGCTAAGGCAAGAAGACAAGTAGCTGAGTGGGGGGAAAAAAGCCTATTATAAAAGCAGTGCTTTAGAGAGTCACTTCCTTATATCCTTTCCTTTCAGCTGAAAGCAGGAATCTGATACTGAAGTCCCTGAAATTACCTTCCAGGGACCTTCAAAACTTTCCCATGCACTTATCCTTGGACTGAGGAGGGCTCAGGGGAATGGGATTGATCTGTGAAGCCTTGATTTGCCAGGCAGAGGGTGGCTATTCTGTCCAAATGGGGCTGTAAGGTGTAAGGATAGTTAATGACTGCATTAGGAGTGGGAGAGAGGTGCAGAGCCCAGCGTCTTCCAAAAAGGCTGGCTCTGAGTTTTGGTGCCTTGGCAATTAGCATGCTTGAAGCTCAGTGTGGGTCCCCAGGAGGAAATTGCCATCGACCAGCAGTCAGTGGCAAGTCCCAGAGGCTGAGAGCCTCTTTTTTCACTACACACCACCCCAAAGAGACCCTCCAGGGGGAATGAAAGGGCATGGGGAGGCGGTGTGTATCAAGTCTTTTCATCTTTTTGCTCTTTTTCTGATGAGTCTCCTGCAAAGCCAACGCTATCTCCCACTAGGATACAAAACAGCAACAGCCTCAGCTTCTGCCGGGTTCTGGATGCAGAAGTCAGGTTTACATAGTGGATTATGTCCAGTCCTCTGTACTCAGGGGGTGCATGACCATGCCCAGGGCAGGTTTGAGGCAGCTTTATGCCAAGAAAAGCTTGGGCTCAGCCTTAAATTAAGCTTAGCAGGGGTCTGTGTATGGTGTGGGTAAAGCACATTAAATATGATGGAAGCACTGGGCCTCAGCACTGTCTCTGAACACTGTCTCTGGGGTGGTAGGACAAGGCCAGCCACTAAGACTGAAAATATGAGTAACCATGTGATGGAGACCTGAGTCTGGAGTAAAAGTAGAGCTTTTTCAATACGGGTCTCCACCAGGCTCTGAAATCCTCCATGTTTCAGCTCTGACCCTTAGGTCACACCTCTGTAGGACCAACAGGCTTCCACTCTAACAAAGTGTCCCTCTTTGTTCTCCCTGGATCAGAAAACAGCTCCTCCCCCATTACTCAGCAAGCTCCTTCCAAAGGAAAAAAACAAAACTTTTCCTTTATATCTGGGAATTTTTTGCCCCAACGAAACCTCATCAAGAAGAAACTTATTAAAGCTGTTCATCCAGGGATGCTGCTCCTCTTACCTTGAGGAACTTGTACAGGAGAAAGGTGAACCAGTTGGTGAGCATTTTCTCAGCCACAGACTCTGTCCTAATATCAGCCAGGAAAAAATAATAATAAAAAAAAAAGGCAAATTGGAAATGAGTTAGTCCTGCTAGTCATATCAAAGGGCCAGTTAAAAGATTGTCTTTGTCTATCTTACTACCCAGATCTCTGAGCCCTGGGAAAAGTCTAGCATGACACCACCAGGAATAAGCACACCCTAAGTTGTCTGGTTTAGCTTTGGATTTAGAAAACATTCAGGAAGATCCTTACTGCACTGTTGACTCTCCTGTGACTTGGGAAGAGCCTGTATATCTGTTTCTCAGTTTCTCCATCGCTGAAAGGGAGGTGACAACATTTGAGGGAACCTTCTTGGAGAAGTTCAAAGAGGATAAATCCATCAAATTTGAGGGCCTCAGAGTTAGGCCCTATGACAAGTAGGCTATATAAATACTTAAGAAAGACAGATCTAAATCACCAGAGAATAGTTATGTGTCACTGATTATCTCCCTGGCATTTGAGAGTGATTATACTCCACAATATGTCAATGTAGTGCATTCACAGAGCTCATCCTTTTGCCCTTGAACACTCTGTCTTCACCCAAACAAAACTCCATGCAAAGTGAATCTCTCTGAGGCAGTAGATGTCATGTGGGATGAATATTGGACACAGGTGAGGTGGCAAAATCATTCCAGACAGTTCATTCCTCCTGTCAAATTGTCACAAAACCCACACTGCAGAAGATGGGCTGGAAGATCCCTTTCCATTCGTAGAGTCACAGGGATGGAGGGGAAGTATCAAACTGAATGCAGTTGCTCCATATAATTGTCTGGGAACCTCCCATCAACTTCCAAATCCCAAGGCACTGAGCTATTCACATGTTGATCAGCAGACTCTGTTCTGATGCCGCTCAGTACAGGACCTCCATCTCAGAGCACAAACCGCACTTTTGACTCCTTGTCTTTTCAGAGCTTGGAACATTGGAGGCGCCTTCTTTGTTCACTGGCTGTCCTTCCAAAGGCCACATTTAATTTCCAACAAAGATTACTAGTTAGAAAAGAACTGGAAGAAGGAGAAAGAGGGAAGATGGGATGCTCGGGACAAGACAAGAATGAACAACCAGGGAAGAGAAAGAGATGGAGAAAGGGAAAGAAGAAGAATGAAGGGAGGAGACTGTTGGAAGGAGGCAGTGCCATCCAGCATCAGAGAAGCACAGAAAGGAAGTCTGGAGACAGTTGGAGGGAGGTCACCAGCCAGGCTGTAGGGCTTGAATCATATGAGGGACTCAACTGACAACAAAGCAAAGTCCAGTCGCTGCCCCTGGCACTGCTGCTCTGAATGCCAGCAAGTGCCTTCTGCCTCCTTTTTGGCTGGTTCTCCATAGTGGTCTATGTGCCAGATGAAAAGCCTCCCAGCAGGCACCACAAGTAACTTCCCTGCCTAAACCATCCATTGTAATTAGCTGAGGGCTCCCCAGAGTTGACTCTGAGCAGTGGCAAAGGCCACTCCAGAAGTCTCCCCCTGATTTTACTTAGGATCCTTGAATCAGAAGGATTGGTTCAAACTGTGAAAAGGAGATGCATGTTTTCCTAAAGGGAGAAGAGGCAGCATTTCCCTAGGTAGGGAAAGCCCATTAATTACAAAGCAGTAGGTTTCTAATTCAAGGGTTCCCACACAACCCTGATGGTTAGACCTTATACCTGGCCAAGAAGCACAAACACAAACTTGTTTCCTTTAGGAAACCAGTTCTGTTGTCCTACTCACTCTGCTACTGCCATCAACAAGCTCCCAGCACCACTGCTCGGGAACAGAAAGGAGATCCCACAATGTAAAGGAAGAAGACTCTCCACGTGTCTGTAGTTGACTCAGGAATAAGAAGCACTGCAGGGCAGTCCATGTCCCAGGCAGCAGAAGGCAGAGGCTGACTTACTCACCAAAAATATAATATAGCCTCTTCTGTGTGATATAATTATAGGTCCTACAAAATGTAATTGGAGTTTTGGGGTTAAAAGTTTCCTTTTAAGCATAAATGGACGTCTTAAGCGCACAAAGAGTTTAAAATAAGGATTAGGAGGCCTCAGGGCTCTTGATGCCCTTATGAAGCTTTCTGGAAGATCCTCATTAAAATCTAGGGGTAGTTCAGTTCTGAACTCATTGACTACTTTTTGGTTAGGAAGGAGATGGAATAAGATCAACGGCTACACTTGCTGAAAGGGAAGGAAATGCAGAGAGGATGCTGGGAAGAAGAGAGTCCTCTAAGAGAAAGAATGCTGTCATGAAGTTTTAAATGTACAGGAAACCAAAAAAGGAGAGAGATTTGGTCTTCATTCAGCTCTGTTTGCCTTATTCACCCTTCTCCAAACAGCTTCATGCCAGCCCCATGGGGTCATGTGAACTATGGCTGTACACTATCCTGATTCACACCCTTCTGTACAAACAAAAATCAAGAAAATTTGCCCTTTTCTGCCAAAGTTGACTAGCAAGCTCATGTTAAACAGTGGAGCACACACTGCCCAGCCCAGATCACTCCATCCCCTGACATCCTTACCTCCGGAGGAGCAGCTTCGGGTGGTTCTTGCTCTCCAGATTTTTGTCTATGAGGTCAGCCAAGAGCTGCTTAAGGACATCAGTAGCGTACTCCAGCTTGCTCTGCAGCACCGTCATGATCAACGAGGCCACATTTCCACGGTCCCGCATGGAGAAGCTGCGCTGGGACTCCAGCGTGCGGATGAAGGACAGCAGGAAAACCTTGTTGTTGATGAGCTGGGCAAAGAGCTTCAGGCCTTTCTCCACCCGTTCCTGCCTATAGCCAGGGACCTGCACGAGAAGAAAGGTAGTTTATGACTTTCAGTCACTGCCTCTGCAGGTCCCAGTGCAGTAGGACCCCCGGGCTTAGGAGTTAAGATGGTTTGGAGACAAAGGAGCTGATGAGTCTCTAATATATTTCTCAGCTGCAAGAGGCTGGCAAACTAGTTTTTAAATGTAACAATTTAGGACCTCGACATTGGACCCTGGACTCCACAGACTACAGTGGGCTTTATCCTTTCCTGTCCTTCTGGCTCTAGACAAAAACAGAGCATAAATAGAGAACCACTAACTCATTCCTCCATGATGCTGAAGGTGTTCCAGCCCTTGAAACAGCTTCCAGGTTCTCAGTGAAGAGCAGCACATGACACTGAGGCATCTATGTATTAATAACCAACCAGATTTGGCACTTTAATCCAAACTAAGTTTGCATGCTTAAACAACCAAGTAATGCAAGGCCCTTTAAATAGTCATTACTTTTTCATTCTGGAAATTAGAGCTCTTAACTCTTTTTGCATACAGCAAGTAAATTACTTGGTAAATAGCTTGAGACAACCAACCAACCAACCCCTACCACCCATCCCGCGAATAATTATTTTTAACTCACTTGCTTGAACATTTAATATTGTCTATCCCCAGGTTATTATGCAGAATTAAAAAAAAAATAAAAACCACACAAGAAAAGTATTTTGTACTGCATCTGGAAGCAGTTAATTAGCAAATGAACTGGAAATAAGTAACACTTCTCACTGCGGGATCTATGCTGGGGCCTTTTCTAATAAATAGCAACTCCTTCTAGGTGCAACAGAAAAGGCAGCAGAATGGGAACTGCCTTCCCTGATATGTTGGTAGCCAAAGATGTTGACACTGAAAGAACTGTTGAAGCTTTACAGAGAATTAAGGGGAAAAAAAAAAAAGAAAAAAAAAAAGAATGAAAGGAAGGGATCAAAGGTGGCAGATTGAAACATTATCTCTGTGTCTCTCTGTATGTATCTGCATACTAGAGCATCCATGCTAAAACCTCTTTAGGGGTCAGATGCTATTCCGTGGTCAGCTGTCGGAGGTTAATGAATATAGGGACTGAATTTGGCTGTGGATATGATGAAAGTGTTTGTGCATGTGCTTGTGTATATATACGTGAGAAAGAGATTCCTCACCCCTCATCTCTTGTGCTCATTTTTTGAAGTTGTTGAGCTACTCTTCCTGAGGGAAAGCAGCTTGAGACCACTCTACTTGCACATCAAGGTAAATGTCTACAGTAGGCAATGTGTAACTCAGTCTCCTTCCCATTCCCACGAGCCCTCATTGGTATCGGATCATGGCTTTTTAATGGTTCTTTCCATACAGTTTGATGAATTTTGGCTGTCCTGAAGGGAAGGAACAAAGACAAGCAGGCGCCTCTGATTACACAGCCAGCCAAGTATGGCATTGCCCGTGCCAGCTCCTGTTCCTCCTCTCTGCCAACTAACCCCAGTCCTGGCCTCCAGCAATCTTACCAGCCCATGCCAAAGCCTCCCTGAAGCTGAAAGCTTGCCAAAGACTTTGCAGAGAGCCTGGCCAATGACCTCCCTGGCCTTGGCCATGGTGTATCCCCTGCTTCTCTGGCTCAGGTATCCCTAGAGCAGAGTCTGTCCATCTGCCAAAGCCTGAAGGAGTTTTGTAGCATGGGCAGACCTCACTCAAGGTCTCATTGTTGCCAATGAGGTAACGCAGGCTGTGTGTAGACCTCAACAGTACTGTGGTCTTGCCACGCTCCCACCACTGTGGTTTGGAGAGCTGGGGTGGAGGAGGCAGATGTTGGCAGGGTATGGGGCAGACTGATGCTGTGTTTTTCTGATCTCACTGCAAACTACAACCACAGGAGGTGGACCTCCTTCAGTGTCTGTAGGTTATTTCCCTAGGTGTTACAGGGAAAAAAAAGGCTTCTTGGTAGTGTCAAAGCTAGAGGGACACAGGGAGTTATGTTTCTTTGCAATATGACTTTTTTTCCTGGCCCCTGCACAACAGTAACGAATAAATCCTGTCTAAAAAAAACATACCCCAGCAGGATGAAAAACAAAAAGGAGCTTCATATTTTAGACCTAATGGACATATATCTATGAGACTCCTCCAAATAGATGAGCGATCAAATAGGATATAACATCTAAAATAGCAGCAATCATCTTTCCCTTTCAATTTGGATTTTTAATGAGGTGGGGTTTTGTCCCTGCCAGGACACAGCATTATAAGTCATCACATCTCCACCACTGACACAAAGTCTCTTGCATTCATGACAGAACATGGAGGCAAGAGAGGAGCAAGAAGCAGATGTCGATTTCTTACCTCCAGATCCCTCAGGACTGGATGATCTTCAATGCCAGGGAAAAGCACTCTCATAGTGTAGGTTCGGTAATCGAGGAAAGGGATCCCGGCTCCATCCAGATCGCTTGTCAACTCGTGAATATCTGTCTGTAGCTCCGCAAAGGCTGTCAGGAAAAAGGAAAGATTCATGTAGCAGTGACAGTCCAGATCTCCCCCACTGTGATGGGAAAAACCCTCAGACCCACATACACGAGACTAAGATACAAGTGGAGAGGCAACACATGGAGAGGAAGAAGGTGGACAAGAGGAGTCTCACTTTTCCTACAACACAGCCTTTCCCCAGGGCCATATGCCAAAGCTATCTCTGGACTGTGAGCTGGCAAATGCAATTAGAACACGGTGAAGGAAGACTGCTTTTGGGGAAAATAGGCAAAGTCAGATCAAATCCAGGCTTGAGCCATACCCACTGGGTTCAATACCCCTTTTACTTGTGATAGTTTGGCTCAAAGATTCATGGCTGGATCTCTCTTCTACCAACACTGACACAGTGTCAGCCTTCCTTCCTCTTCCTACCTTCTTTGCACTCCAGGGCCACCCTAGACTCCAGATTGTCCATCTGCATCTGCAAACGCTTGAGGGTGAGGTCGCTTTCTCGGGATTTGCGCTTATAGGCAATCAACACAGCCACGATGAAGATGATGAGCAGGCCACCAGCCACCGCAATGCTGACGATAGCTGGCAAGCTGAGAGGGCTGTCTGGAGAGATGTAGACCATCCCTGGAGAGAACTCCATCCCCCCTACACGAGCCTAGAGAGAAGGCAGGAAAAAGTCACATTGAAACCATTGAACAAGCAGGGACATAGAGGAACTCCAACGTCTCCCTGACTGAGGCTGAATTATTACATTCCCTTGTCTCCCCAGTTAAATTCTTGGATAGAGAAGTGCTAAAAACCACCTGAAATATTACGTTATTACGCACCTCTATTGACAGAGTGACCATGAACGCAACCAACAAAGGACTTCTGGTGAGACAAATCTCACTAGTCCCAATACCCTGGTGTTCATTCTGGGTTTTCCATTCCCTGTCCCAAACAGCTACGTTGTGCTGGACTGCCCCTGATGACACTTAGTCCCAAAACACACACAGGACACACAACTCATGGTTGTAGTCTGATGGGTTCTAACTTCATAATAGGACAGGGGACATCTGACCCAGCCAGCTGGAATACCAGCAGTCAGGGCAGCGGGAATGCAGAAATCAAAATCACAATTTGCTTTTGACTTTTCAAGCAGAGTAAACTGTATTTGGAAGCCACTTGGACTTCCAAAAAAACAGAGCCTGGCCCATGCTTTTTCACTGCAGATGCTGACCAAAGGGGCAGGGAGCTGAACACAGCTTTCTGCTCTCCATGCACTCTCAGAAGTTCCCAGAGCTGCTTCCAGCCTTTGGGACAAGCTGCTCTGCAAGGACTTTGCTTTGAACAGCCAGAAAGAAACCCTGCTGCAAGCCTTACAAAATGCTCTGCGGAAGCAAGTCTGTTAGGAGCCCATTTTTACAACGTGAACACCACTCCCAGCAGTAATCCCACATGGTACTACTTGCTCAAGGCTACTACAAGGTTGTTCAAGGCTATTTGTAGAGTAGGATAAGTTTGAGTGGCGAGGGGAAAAGCATTGCTGACTAGCTTGAGGCATAAAGAAGGCTTCTAGGACTGTGCTGTGGTAGGGGAACACTGGTTATAGATCAACATAAAGGTGGGAAGATGTCATGTGAAGACCTTGAAGGATCATGATATGGTGATGAGTTCCATCACTTCACTCCAGCTGAGCTTTGTCACAGAGAGACACAGTAGGCCTTGCACAAAGTGCAAAATCTTGCTGCTAGGCAGAAATTCAGTGAAGACTCCAGGGCTACATGTTTCCCCCTCCCACTGCAAATGAGACCACTGCAGTATATAATTGAACCTTCTTCCTTCTCTTTTATGAAGAGCTCCCCTTCAAGTTCCCAGCTCCCACAGCAGCTAGTGGAAACATCCCCCACATCCCAGCCTGATGAAGGCCTTGTCCTTCATCCCACTAGCTCTCAGTTAATCAATCTGCCTCCAGCCAAATTTGCTCACCAGTTGGCACCATTGCCTCCCTGCCACAGTGGATCAATAAATAGATAAATTATATTTCATTTTCTGTTTCCTTCCTGTGGCCCATTTCCTCCAAGCCTTGCAGTCAGATGCGTCCATTTGAGGAGTACCAGACTAGAATCAAACAACCCCCTCCCAATCCCCATTGCAGGTCTGTCCTCAAAGCTCACAGAATAGCCCGTCTCCATGGGTGGGATTCCTCTTATCAAACATTCAACAAGCACATTTGAATTAGACATTACAGCGTGCTTTCAGAGTCAATACAGAGAAAAAGCACTTTCAGAATGTGATTTATGTGAGCTGCTCTTGACACTTGCTTTGACATTAGGATGAGACGTTTTACTCGGTGGAAGTTCCTATTTCTCTCCTTTAACTGTAAGGGGATGTAGAGGTAGATGTCTAACATAGCCCCAGTGCATTCCTCTCTAGAGGTGGTTTCCCACACCGGGAAGGTCTCACAGTCCATGAATCAAACCGCCATGATCTGAGGGAATCTGTCTCTTGAAAAAGAAAGCCTGCGAGGCTGTAGTACTACTGGGAGTATTTAAAAGAAAAACAAGCAAATATGTAGACATAGCCATACTTTATTTCTTGGGCCACCGGGTGTTTCTGAACGAAGTTTTTATAGCTTTCAGAAGACTGAACATGAGCCCTCCAAATTACCAAAAAAGAGTTTGGCCACTTATTAAGCCTTTTAATCATGAATTTGTTCTAAATGACACTATGGCAGAGCCCAATTTTCTCCTTAGGGGCTACCTGTAGCAGTTCAGGAGTTCCTGTTGTGCAAAACTTGCCTGTGGTAGTGTCTTCCCTAGGGCAAGTTTCCCCTGGCCAAACCTTAGGTTGAGATGAAATGTGCTCTGAACTTCAATTGCTATAGATAACCATCTATCCATTCACTATACAGAGTCCAGTGTGACATTTCACGTGTAAGTGCCTACATTAGATACCAGCAACCCTTCAGACATACTCCACTTGTTCACTGCAGACCTTCCCCAACATACTTATTCATGGATCTTCCTCATGTCACTTTCTTTTCTTTGGAAAATAGCTTACCTCCAGGCTTTAGTCAATCTTTTCTAACCATTGCTCAGGCCTTTTAGTTATTTCCTTTTTGGTTTTTTGCACTATATCAAAAACGTGTTGACATCAATGTGTGTCATTGTCACCGTTTCTTCCTTCTCAGAAGTAATCTCAGCATTGCAATAGTTTATTCGCTCCCATGGTCCCATCTCAGATCTAGGCCACCTCACTTTGCAAGAAAAGATTTGTTCAGCAATTTACTCAAGGTCACACAGGAAACTGTTTGCAGAAACAGGAGGGCAGCCTGGGTGTGTTACCTGTCAATTATTCTCACCATCAAAGTGACATTCATGTCAAACATGGGGATATATTTTGTACCAACTGAGCAACAGAGATACTGTGACATGCTGGAGGAGGCATTTCCCAGCCCAGCTGTCCCCCTGGTAAGTTCCAGATGCAAAGCCCATCCTTGAGTGTTGGCCTCCATCTCAGGTGACCTTCTGTATTTGGTTCCCAGCCCAGACACTGTCAAAGTGCTGGCAGTTAAACGAGAAAATGTGTAACTTGCCCCTAATACTGGTGCTCATTAACAGGCTTCCATGCGATAATCTTCCCACGATTCCAGCAACATCTCTTGTTTGATCAGCATTCTCAAAAGGGATTATTTTTTTCTCTGTGGCTTCACTTAAACTGTCCCAAGCTGCAGAAGCAGGGGAGTCTTCCCAATTAGTAAGACCTGACCAGATGTTCATCCTCCCTGATCCCCAGGGGTTGATTATTGCTCACCTGACTTTGAGTTTTCTCTCTCCAGGGTTGGCTTCGTCCATCTCTGACTAACCATATGTTTAATTATATTCATGAAAATGACAGGGAACATATATTGCCTTGTTCAAAAGCTTTGGTATTCACACAGAGAAAATCTCTCACTTCATTATTACCCCTCTTGGAGTGTCTTAATGTGCTCTACAATAGAGAGCGAGCCATGGTATATTTACATGGCTGAAAAGGATTATTACCTCTATTTTCCAGATGACAAACTTTGGCACAGAGAAGTTAAGTAGCCAGTATGAGGTCTCCAGCAGCAGTCACAAATGAGACCCAAAATGGTCACCATAAGCTTTTTTTTTTTTTTAAAAGTCCCCAGAAAACTCTCATTTTAAGAGCAGTTTGTCTTCATCAACCCCTATGAGTCTTACTGCACTGAAATAAACAAATATGTGACATATTACAGCTTTGGGAGGGCAACAGTGAGGTGGAAATAGTTGATCACAAGGAATGAGAAACATTGATCATGTGTATGTCTGATATCAGTTGTTGTGTTTCCACCCACAGCTCGGTACGACTCAGATGAGTTTGCTGATGTGCTGTTTATCAAGTGACAGCATTGAGGAATGCAAATTACCAAGAGGAAAGTAAAGAGGGAGTGAATAAATCAGTGGTGAAAGGAGAAGCTCCCTTTGATCTAATCACTATGTCCATTTTTCACAGGTTCCAAGCAGGAGGAGCAGGAGTATTCTAAGCTGTATAGACATCAAAACCTCAAAGTCCTGTCACACTAGAGTCCATATTCTGCCTTTTTTTCCCCCCTTTTATTTTTTCTTTATTCCTACATAATGACATATTTAGCCACTGGTATGTTAGTATATGCTGTGAACTGTGCTCAATTCAACAAAGTATGTCACGTAGGGAATGTTACATATACAAACTCACATCAACATCTAGGGTTAGAATCATAGAATGGTTTAGGTTGGGAGGATGACCTTACAGATCATCCAGTTCCAACCTCCCTGCCATGGGCAAGGACACCTCCAATTAGACCAGGTTGCTCAAAGCCCTTTGCAACTTGGTCTTGAAATACGGTCTGTACAAAACAAGAAAAGATGCAAAGTTTCCTGAAGGGATTGGATTATGAAAGGTTTCTCACTGTCCATAAAGACCTCCGGGTTACTCTTCTACTTCTCCAAATTACTCTTGATGGGGATATTCTACCAAGAAGGGTCCTTGATGCTTATGGGATCTACGGAAGGCAAATGGCGATGCAAACTCCTGGGAGATCTCTGCCAGCTCTTCAGCATTAGTGTGCCCTCCCAACTCACCCAGGCGAGAAGAGCTGATGAGATTCAAGCACCACTTACCATCACCTTGTGCCGTCCAATAAGGTTTGGAGACTCGCACAGTAGCTGCACATCTGATACAGTCACCACACAGGGCTTCTCACCGACCAAAACGGTGTAGTTCAGCTTGGCGTTCCCTCCTGCCACTGGTGGGATGAGGTTCTTGCCCTGGATGGAAAGGAATACCACCCCCCAAAAACCCAAACAAATTAGGAAAGAGCTTGCCTTCCACTTCTTTTTTGGTCCTATGACACAAGTGTTAACATTGCACTTGACATTTGTGGTTCACTCCTTGGCAACACAGAGAGGAAAAGCCAATTTAGAAAGCCATGCAGGGGACATCATGGATGGCTACAGACTGTCATCAGCCAAAACAGCTTGCCCTGCTTCTATCTCTCTGGAACTAAAGGAGAAACATTACATCTAAGTCTTGCACAAACAGGACCTCATGAAATATATCCAGGGAAGCAAAACAGAGCCCTTTCCATATATGCAAGAAGATAATCTGCAAATCCTTTTTTTGGACATGTACCACATACAAGTTCTCATATGGAAATGTTCAGTCACAAAATTTCTTCTCTGTATGGTTGTCCAGATTACAGAAATGACAAAAGAATGGTATAGGATTTAACCAGAGGTGAGAGGAGGGTCTTGAAAACCCAAGAAAGAAATAGACCTGGGTATTTAATTGTCAGCCCTGATGCAGTGGTAGAAAATGTTCTCCCCTGGTGAGCAACAGAGGGTAAAAATTTATGCTGTACACAGGTAGCTGCAACAGGAGTTTATATTTTTATTTATGAGTATTGGCAGATGCTGAGCAGTGATTTGTGTCTGCAGATGGTGACTCTGATATGATGTGATATGGTAGGTGCAATGACTGAAGGAAATGTCTGGGATGCAATCGGGATGCCACTATGATTTGTGGGGTGCTGGCAAGCCCAGAGAGGCAATAGTCAGCATGTGTTTGTCCTTCCTCATCCAGGCCTTGGTCCTCATCTCACCTTCAGTATGATGGGACTTCCCGGCTTCAGCTCCAGGATCCCTGAGGGATTGAAAACCTCAAAGATTGGGTTTGGGTAGTAGGTGAAGTTGGTTTTGTTGAGGATGAGCAGAGACTGCACGTTGTCGAGAATGAAGCCAAACTCCTCTGGACGCTCAGCAAGCTCAGATTGGTGATTGGGGTCAACAGCCAGTGCTGGAGCCTGGCAGGTCATTTCTGTGCTGTTCTGTACCTCACAGTTCTGGAGAAAGAAAACCAACACGATGAAAGTTTATGAAAAACTCATCCAGTCTCCTGGTGGGAAGATACCTCCCAGTGAAATGCAAGCCTACCTACTGCCACAGGACAGGGAGGAGCAGACCTCGTTGGCTATCATCAGATAGAATGATGCTCCACTGCTTCAAAATGTTCCCCCAAATCCATCACACAATCAAGGCTGGGACACAATTAGGAAAGCTTTGCAGGTCTGCACTGCAACTGGGCATCCTGTCCCTCTTCCCTGAGGGAGCTCAGCCTCTGGGGTTGTCAGTGTCAGCATCTTCCCCTAAACTCATCTCCTTCTGGAAATTACATTTATTTATGTATTTATTTACAGCACAGATTAATCAAATCCTTGCTACCACCCTGCAATTAGCTCTCACACTCTGGGCATCACTCCAAAAGTCCACGTGCAGCGCACGCTCAGTTTTGCCCAAAATTCCTGTTTGAACATCAGGTTACCTAAAATGAACCCAGGAAGCTGGAGAGATGAAGACAATGAGGTAGGTTACATGAGACACTGAAGTCTGGTTCCAGCCCTGCCAAAGACCTGCTTTTTTTTGGTGTACAAATATGTAATAGATGGTGAAAGGCATTTTTTGCCCTGACTTTCACATTAAACAATTAGGAATTAGATGTCTGATTGTCCTTCAGGACAACCTGAGCCTTCTTTCTGTATCGTGATTGCTAGCACAATGTATCCTGGTCTCACCACAAAACAACAGGCTATAGGGGGAAATTGTACCAGCTCCATGGGATGCCAGCAGTGCTTGATATGAGAATCTTCTTCAAACTAGTCTGATACCTCCAGCATTGAGAGGACATTCATTATCACAGCTAGCACCGCTCAAGGGCTGATTTTGTTTTGGTTCAAATCAATAGAGAGAGATGTTATTTGGACCAGCCCGTTTTATATTGTGAAGTAAGTCAGATGTTCTTTGCTGTAACAGCTCGTACAAGGAAGAAAAGGCACCAGAGTATTCTCAGTGCAAAACTGAGGGGCAGTTCTACACGAGCATATGTGAGATGATGAATAGGCTTCATCATCTGCACAATGGCATGATTGTTTGAGATCACTGTGTCAGGCAAGAGCTGCAGTCTGCTAGAAGAATTAGATGAAGTCGTTGCAGGCTTCTAATTCTGCAGGAAAGCTCAGTAAGTGTCTGACTGTGCTGTACCAGGAAGTACAATGCATAACCAAAACATACCTATGAATATGCATAATCAGCTGGACCAGGGTTTTGCCAGAGTTCATGAGGGACTGCAACATTGTCCACCAAAATTCACATCACTCCCAGAAACCAATCTCAACAGGCATTTCCTGAATCTGATAGGTGAGAAAATTGTTTTGGATTTGGGTTTATGATGGGAGCACATGGAAGAGCTGGGATAAGACCAAAATTTAGGTGTCTCAATCTGCAAACTGCAGATGCAAATGAATCTACCTCATACATTCTTGCATTTTCTTTTCAGACCTACCGCAGTTCCACCACTGTTTATGTGGCAGTGGATGAGTCTAATGTCCACAAAGTGCTTTCAGAGCCTTGGATGGAAACCCCATTGTTCAATATTAAAACCTGAGAAATGCAGAGGATCTGAACTTTCTGCCCCCACCCCAATTAGTCCCTCTGTATTTTACCATATGGAGCTGCCTCTTGCGGGATGCTCTCAGGGAGTGTCCATACACAGCCAACAGCTTTACAGATGCTGTTGCATGGTCCCATCCTCCAACCTGCAGGTACCTAAGCATTGGAATGGGCTGCCCAGGAAAGTGGTTGAGGCACCATTCCTGGAGGTATTCAAAAGATGGGTAGACATAGTGCTTAGAGATACGGTTTAGTGATGGTTTTTACCAGAGTGAGATTGGTGGTTGGACTAGATGATCTTAAAGGTCCCTTCCAACCTAGATAAATCTATAATTCTCCTTGTAGGTGCTGCCTGCTCCTGAGTCTTCTAATCGGAGCTGCTAAGCTTATACCTTTTACAGCTCTATGAAGCATTGGATGGGTAATCTAGGGAGCACATATGGGGAAATCTTTCTGAAAGCAGGACACGTCCTCTTCTTTGTATGCAATAGGAGATTCAGACTCCAAAACTGTTAGCCAGCCCCCATCACCAGCTTGGACATGTCGCCTTCCCAGCTTAGCAGTCATACTCACATTGACGTGTTCCTTTCCACCGTGCTTTGCCCGGATCTGAGGGTTTTGGATGAGGTCTAGGTGAGTTCCCCACACTGCAATGGGTGTGTTGCCACTGGAGAAGAAAGGCAAGAAAAGCATGAACCCAGCTAATACATAACAGGACTGATTGTATCAACAATAGGTGATCTGTTTTCCTAAATGTTGATTGCAAAGTGTCTGACTCCATCTCACAGTCCCATAGGAAGGGAAGGAAAAACAAAACCAAGTAAATACAGTTTTATTCATTCATAAGGGGAGAAATAAGTAAAAACACATGCTTGCTAAAACTGCCACACCAAGCAGCATCTGGGTATTTTCTGTTGTTAGGACTCAGCAATCACAAGCTTTGATAATGGGCAGAAGAGCGGGAAATTTAACAGGGGCTCTTCAGAATGCTCCACAGACTGTATCTCCTATATCACTTAAGGAAGAGAGCTCAGAAAGGCTTCATAGATCCTGTCCTGTACAAGCAGCTCTTGAGGATTCACTGCTACCTTCACTGAAGGCTGTAGTGCCATCTTGCATATTAAACCTGCTATAAAAACATCACCCTGAACAAGATAATGTCACCTCAATGAACACACTGTAGTGCTGCCAAGGAACCTAGTCCTGCAGCATCTAGAAGAAGGAGGTAAAGTATCCAGACTTGGTGTGTGTAAGGCAATTGTTTGGTTCCCATTTGGTGATCTGAGCACATAAGCTCTGTCTGTTAGATCCAACAAATGATGGAATAGAGATTTTCAGTCACTGTGTCCCTTTGCTCAGACAAGGACTGATTTGTTGTCAAAAATGATTCATACAAGCCATGACCCTGCATCTGGTGAATTTTCTCACTTTTACAACACTCTCTCAGCCCAGATTAAGATGGGGACATGTAGATGGAGCCCTTCTCATTCCCTGCAGTCACTGTCATAGAATCATAGAATGGTTTGGGTTGGAAGGGTCCTTAAAGATCATCCAGTTCCAACCACCCTGTCAGACAGAGACACCTCCCACTACACCAGGGTGCTCAAAGCCCCATCCAGCCTGGCCTTGAACACTTCCAGGGGTGAGGCATTCACAGCTTCTCTGGGCAACCTGTTCCAGTGCCTCACCACTCTCACAGGAAAGAATTTCTTCATGATATCTAGTCTAAACATAACCTCTTTCAGTTTAAAACCATTCTGCCTCATGGATCCTGTCCCTGATCAAGAGTCCCTGTCAGCATTTCTGGAGCCCCTTTAGGTACTAGAAGGGACTTGAAGGTCTCCCCGGAGCCTTCTCTTCTCCAGGATGAACGTCCTCTGCTCTCTCAGCCTGTCTTCAAAAGAGGGGTGCTCCAGCCCTCTGATCATCTTCTCCTCTGGACCTGCTCCAATAGGTCCATTTCCTTCCTGTGCTGAGGGCTCCAGAGCTGGATGCAGTATTGCAGGTGATGTCTCAGGAAAGTGCAGTAGAGGGGCAGAAGGAAACAGCTTTCAGAAACACCCTTCTTCCCTTTCCCATGCCTCTTCCAGCTGCAGCCAGCAGTGCTGTTTGGGGGACTTCAGGAAGCAGAGGGGAGGGAGGAAGGAAACGGCAAAGGATTATTCCCAGGCTTCGGTAGGAGCTGAACACCATGTTAAGGGGAAGGGCTCACCCAGGCTGCATTGGCCATCCCGTATTGAAACAGCATTGCTCTACCACCAAGAGTTCTCCCTTTGTAGCATGGTGGCAGGAGCAACATGATGCAAAAGCTGACAGGGAAAGAGTTATCTGACAAAACAAAACCTCCAGCTGTCAAGGCTCTGATAGCCAGAGCAGGATGAGGAGATGTCATCAATGGACAGCCCCATCTCTGAGGGATTCCCAGAGTGAGTAGTGCTCTCATCAGTTGTGGCACCTCCCTCTGTAACTCCCCTTGAAAACTGTCTAGGATGCAATATTTTTCCTGGAGTGTTCTGCTGAGAATGGAAGGCCATGCGGAAGTCAGTGGGATTGGCAAAAGAAAACTCAGAATCCCTTTCCTGCATCCTTTCCTGCACACATGCAAGGTGAAACAAATGCATTATCAATGAGAAAACACCAGGGAATAAACATGCTGGAAGAAAGAAGCCTGTATTGACCAATAGTTCTGACCTTGGTTTCCCATGTTCCTCATTTATCTTCTATTATTAATCAGATAGGGCAGGTAGGAATGAATGCAAATATACATCTCTGCTCAGCAGTGTAGCTGTCTGGTCTCAGTGAGCTGGCCACAGCAAATTGGGACTGTGCTGTAGACACTTTACTTACACACACTGTGATAAGCCAAACAGCCAGACACCAACTCAAACACTGGCTGGTGGCCATCGATGCTGACAAGCTGTTAGCAGTACCCCAGGCAATGCCTGGTCATGGTTCAAAGGATAGCAAGGTGCAGGGAGCACTCCCAACAAGTAGGATAGAGGAGGATAAACTGCCTTTGAAGGAGGTGGTAGGTATGAGGTCCATGTGTGCTCACTGGCTTCAGGACCAAAGAATATACCTGAATTAAGTACTTAGTAGTTTAAACATAACCTATGTGACCAAGAAGGCTGAAAATTTGAAGCTGTGAACCACAAGCTCTGCCAAAAAGCATTGTCATAACTACATCTTTTGCCAGGTGCTCCTGTGACACTTCTCTGAGAGGTTCCTTATAGTTTTTCATTCAACTCATGCCTTTATGGACTGATCCAAGGATAGGACAACACTTGACCCTGAGTTTTGCAGAGCACCTCAAGTTCTAGCTCTATGAAACCAACAGCTGTGATGGGAAATATCTAATGGGAAATTTCATGGGGCTAAAGCGCATTTTGCCATTTCCATAAGATCTGCTTGAATGGTTGAGCTCTCTTGAATGCGTGGGGGATCTCTTCTGAAGTCACACATCCTCTCACAAGAGAGCTCCCCCTTCCAGACTTACAGAAAAACAAACAAATAAACAAACAAACAACAAAAAAAACCCCAAACCAAAACAAAAAATCTCTCCTCAAAATTCAGCTTCACATTAAATATTCCTGATCTCACCCAGGGAGACCTCACTCACCAGAAACAAGAAGAGGACTGTATAAACAAGTTGTTCTCTCTCTACTGTCCTGGTTCTTATGGATTTTTGGCCATGGGACTTTATTATTTTTACTATTATTTATTATTGTTAAGAATCTCTGCTGAGTCAGACTGGAAGGGATTTTGTATCTTTGCTCAGCTGAAAGTTTTACATGTTCCAGACATACCAAAGGTGAGAGTATACATACAGATATATATGTATGTAGATATACATAAATCCTTTTATTTAATCAACCAAGTCTGTGCACACAGTTTTAAACCCATATATTAAAAATTCTGTGTTTAGCTTGGAAACTGAGCTTGCAGGCTCACACCACAGGTATTAAGCACAGCCACAGCACCAGATCAGAGAGGGGTCTTTTCTCAGGAGGAAGGAAAAAACCAATAAAAGAAACCAAAGCAGTTGTGTTTGCAAAAAAATCACCCCAAAACCCTCTCTGGCTTGCAAATCAGGAAAAGCCAACTGTTGCTTGCTGTTGGATGAAAACCACCAGCCATAGCTTGTTGTGTATACAGATGAACACTTGGTCACTGCCACTTCTTGCCCAGGTGGGATTAGAGCCTGGAGACATGTTGCTGCTGCCCAGCCAATACACAGAGGTGCCAGAAATATGAGCTTTCTTAATTTAACTCCTTATTATCCCCAAAACTCCAAGCATAATTTTCTAGCTATGGAGCCAGATAATTGCTGGATGTAACTCAAATCAAACCCAGATCAAAAGTATTAATGGAGACTCATGAAATTCTAGTTACCTGCCAGACCAATGTGACTTTTTTTTTTCTTTTTTTTTGGCTCTGTGAGTAAATTAGCAGTAATCTTTTCTTTATTGTCTTGGAAAATGGCACTTGAGAAGGTTTTAAGCCAGGCTCGGTACATTCATTTACTAATTTTGCAAAGCTGGTTTAGTAGCAATCATCTCTCCCTCAAAACAGCTTAGCCCCACAGCCAGGAGTGATGAATCAGAGAAGCTCAGTGGATTTGTTGTAGTGAATCATACTGCATAATAAATATGCTGAGGAACAGCCTCCTCAGTCTGTCTCCAGATCCACATGTCTTGATTAACTTAATTCTCGCTCGATTCTCAAGGCTGGAGTTGGCTGCACTTTCATCCAGCTCTGTGTGGAGGCCTTACTCCTTACTCCTTGTCTCCATTATACACTGCTGGATGGAGCTCCACACCTAAAAGTTATAGTGCTTAAAACAGTCCCCAACACCCTGAACCATGGGTGGTAATCCCAGATATTGCATCTTCTCTCTCTGTACCTTCCTCCAAGGTTTGGAATGATTCAAAAGTGCGCAAGAAGGAGGATGAAATTGTTCTGGTTAAAATTAGGCACCGGTTAATGGTCAAGTAGATGCTTCCTGATTTCAGAGACATTGAAGACAGCAAAGGGTAGAGGCTGAAACTGAATGATGAGCCTGGTAGAGTCCCAGTCATCCAAACTAGCAGCTACTAGATCCCTTGCAAGTAAATTTGGACCCGCTAGACAAACACCTCTTCTTAATTTTCTGGGAAGTGGGATGCAAGATCCAATGCAGCAAGAAATGGGACGCAGTCTCTGCACCTCCAGGCTGGGAAAAGTTTTGGCAATACACCTGAAGCATCTCCTTGGTTTCTTCTTTGTCTCTCACTGGCATCTTCAGCAGAGAAACCAAGGAGCAAAGGGACTCTGGAGAACTTTTCCTGTCACGTCCCAGCCATTCCTAAGGCCAGGTGGTGGAAAGACCCCATGCTGTACCTTTCTTGGGGTTAATAGGGGAATTCACTTTCTCAGGCTGTCAAACTAACACCTTTTAACCAGCACTGAACTTGAACTCACTTTAATAAGGAAAGGCATAAAGCGATTTCTTATTTCACTGATAACCTGAACTCTGACTGAAAATAAAAACCCCAAATGGAAAATCCAAGCACTAAAGCTTCAAGCCCAATGTGCAAAGATTCAATCCGGCTAAATCGGTAAATTCCCTCACGGTAATTAAAGGCACTAATTGATTTGTGAAAACACCTTCTGGATGGGAGATGAACTGGAGGGATTTACAAGCCCTGCTCCTAATCCCCAGATACTCCAATCAGTCCGGTTTGACAGGGAAGCAGAGAGCTGACGTGGATGAATAAGAGGAGACGAAGATTTCTTATTCTCTGTCTTTTCAAGGAAATACCAGTGCATTTAATGACCAATTTCTCTCTTTCTGAGGCCATTTCTGCAGGCTTCTGAGAGCATTTAGGTACCACTTTGATGCCTTCCACAAGCAGGGCAAACGCTCCTCTCAGACACCTTTGTGTGAACCCTCTGAATTCACCAAAGAGCATCAATGGGATGAAGAGAAAAAGTGGTGCCTAACGAGGAGGAAGGCTGTTTGATGGGGCAGAGACCAGGGCTCCCTTTGTATTTCATCTCAGGAGACAGCCCTGGAGCCTTCAGGCATGATGGCCAAACAAGCAATGTTTAGTGCTAAACCAGCAAGTCCATGAATACTGTGGGAAAGGAAGGAATTTCTGCTTTCAAACCCAGGGGAGATTCATTTCTCTCGGCATAGTTCTGACACTTATGCCTGGGTTTAAAAGATCAAAGACTGGTCCCACTGCCATGGAAAGCTGTGGACCAAGCCCAGTTGGGCCTGAAAGGCAGTCAGAAAGACCCCAAGCATAAGGAATTACAGATTTTAGGGATATAACTGTGCAGCTTAACCAGCCCCAGTGGTCTGTAATATTACTCAGGCAGGGAGCATCCTGGTGCTGGAGATAAACCGGCCCTGAGCTGCAATAAAGAGGGAGAACGCTTCAACACTGGGTTGGAGACCTGCTGCACTTACCTTTGTAATTAAAGCATGGAGGCTCCAAGGCAAGCTTCTGGTGAGCATTGGTAGCTGGGTTTGGCTGCATTAAGCCAGGAAGCTTTGCTCACTATAAGCAAAATTGGGGTGCACTATCATTTAGGTTTGGAGTATGTGGGCTTCCTTTGAAGAAAGGACTCTCCTCCCTCAACTAGAGTCTGTGGAAATTTTGTCCTGGTGTACACATTGAGCATCCAAGGTGTTACAATGAATACACAAAGCACTGATGACTATTCTTCCCAGGAGGCAAGTCCACCAGCCCTCATGGGCTTTGGGAAGTAGCTCAGCGCAAATCTATTTCTTAGTGAACACAATGCTTAGAAAGCATTTTTCTGTATCAAGGACCAACATAAGTACACCAGTGCTGCATTAGAAATCCATGGGAGGTGTTAGGGGGTGTCTGTGGGATGCTTACCTGAAGATGCTCCACTCAGGCTCAATCCTCAGGATGGTTGGATCCTCTACATATTCATACTGCAGCTCCTGATGTATCTTGGCTTTGTCCACTCTCACGGACACCTTCACCTTCTCAAAGCCTTCATCTGAGGCAGTGGTGTTGCAGACAATGTGCTTGGTGGATCTCCTGTGAGCAAATTAAGATAAACCAATTGCTACCAGCAGCAGAAACAGTGGTTACTTGCTATTTTGTTCTGTCACCTTAACCTATGCACTGTGAAGTGGTGAAACTCACTGTTACAGGAATACGCTGTGAGTAGTGTGACACATTTAACTGAGGAAATGACATTGCCTTTTCACTGGTTTAAATTAAACCACAAGAGCCATCATTTCTCAGGTCTCAGAGTGCAAACTGAACCCCAAGGGAAGTCCAAACCAGACCTCTCTCCAGAAGTATTTCTGTGTGATTAAATACTTGATGGATGTTTCCTTCCTGCCCGCAGATTTATGCAACAGCAGCCCATAAAAAGGGGTGTTTGCACCTCATCTTTCCAGTCTGGGATAATAAAGTTTATCCTGCATTTGGACTGTAAGCCTTGTTTTAGTGCAGTTTGCAGCGTTCCTGGGACTTTTGCATTGAAGGTGCTAATCCCATGAAATAGGATGCATTTCATGATTATACTCAAAGAGTACCCTGCATAAACTTTTTCTTTTGGGCAGGGCTCAAAATCAGCTCCAGGTCTGAATTTTGCAGTGGCTTTTACCTTCCATAAAGAGCCTAAAAGCCAGGCTCCAAACACCCTCAGCTTCATCTTACACCTCTAGAAAGGGTAAAGCAGGGCACATCCTTCCCTTGGAGCATGGCACTTACCTTCACTGACTACAAGACCCTGAAAGACCGCGCTCAATCCCTCCTAAATCTCCCCAGTCTCTTCAGTAAACAACTCCAAGCCACTGTGGTTCCCACTGGGCCTTTTAAATCACAAGCTGTGACTTCACCCTCCTGAATTAGAGATGCTGGGTCACACCACAGTCATGACAGGCAGCTAAACAGATTCCCCGCAGCCAGGAGAGGGAAGGGCATTGCCCCAAGACAGTGGTCCCAGGTCTCCTGTGAATGGGCCCTTCTTCTGCCAAGGGCTGGCTGGGAGAAAAGTGCCAACTTCATCTTCAGCCTCCACTGATCCTGGCACCAACATGTGTTGCACTGAGTAGTTTTGAGCTGTAGGAGCCCCTGGGAATGGGATTCAGACTCATTCTCACAGGGATCAGGGAACATTCAGCAGGTAACACTGACATTAAGCCTCTCTGAACTGCAATTGAACAGGAGCCAACCCAGAGCTAAAATGTTGCAAATCATCCATTTCTTAGCACTACAGGACTATTCTGGGATAAAAGGGAGGTGTTTTAATACTTAGAACTGATGTTGTCAGATTTTCTTTGTCGTCTCTGCTAAAGCAGGGACATGAAAATGAATCTTTTAAATTACATACTCCTGGAGCAAGTACCACAGCATAGGACCATGGAGAATTGTAGTGAAAATTGACAAGGGGCCATAGAAAAAAGCACATCAAATACCAATCAAAACAAATAAATCCTATTTTCCCACCCCAAAACATGCACAGTAAGGTTATACATGGTGCAGAATAAAAAAGTCCTATTGCTGAATGGACGCGACCATAGGCCAAAGAGGCACTTGAGGGACAGGGTGTCTGGGCTGCAGTAGTCTTGTTTATAATTGCTCTCATCTTTCAGACTTGGGCCCATGCAGTAGGAAGGACTCATCTGTACCTGTAGAAGAGACAGGGCTGTCGTCCAAAGGTCACGATGACATTGCTGCCCGCATTGAGGTTGTTGCCTGTAATTGTCACCTGTGTGCCACCCGACACTGGTCCTCGCTTTGGCTTGAGATCAGAGAGTGTCAGGGTCTGTGAAAGCAAAAGGTCACGTTGAAAACACAGCAGAGGAGCAGAGGTAGCTTCCCTTTCTTTCTTTAGTGCTGCAGAGAGGTAGACACCACCCAGCAGTTAATCACATGTTAGTTGGACTTCAGAAGATGACCATTTCTCCCAGCTAACAGAGGAGCCTGGGATGACAACCAATCCTATCATAGACATCCTGCTTGAATGCCAAGTTTGGTGGGATGGATTTAGGCCAAACCCCAGTATGGTCTCGTCATCCTTACAAAATCTTTTCTGCCCTTGTACCTGCTCAGAAATACTCTGTGCTTCCAAAGCCAGTTCCATACCTGGAGCAGACAGAGCCATGATCTCTCATCTCCACTGCTCGTTTAACATGAGCCAAGTGTCTATTTGCCATCATGCAATGCCAACTTTGCAAGATAACCTGGGTCTTGAAGTGGGTCCATACTGTGGAGGTAACAAGTGCTGAAAACAGATCTCAAAAAGATTACTCTAAAACCCATTGATCTGATGAGGAAACAGGACCTCCTGTGTGGCTCCAGAGAGATACCTAAAACCTTCTCCTGTGCCCGTGGGCTTTTTTCCTGGGATGGAGAAGAGCTGTGGTTCAGCAGAGCGAGTGAGATCATGTCTTGCCTCTCCCACATGCCCACCGCATGACCCCAGATCTTTCTCTTTTTATCAGACTTGGATGCTGAGACAGTCCGGTACTGCATGAGGGTCCTGCACAGACACAGCACATCAGTGCTTATGGTGAGAGGTACTCTGAGATACTACAGCCACAAAAGGAGCACTGTCCATATGAACACCTTTTTCCTTTTTCTGTTGATTTCCTGAGCTTCTTTTCCAAACATAACACAGTGCTGTGCTAATATATCAAAAAGGGGCACAATTCCTTTAGGGGCTCCAAATCTCAAACTCCTTTTTCATGTTCTCATGTTCTCCTGCTCTCCTTTCTTCCCAAAATCAAGATAAAATACTTGCACTCTGAAGGCACAGCTCACCCTCTTACCACGATGCAGAGAGGAGACATCCATTTTCAGGGAGAAATTTGGAGTTACAGTTTATTCTTTCATTTGCATTTTAATAGAAAAACTTTCCACTCAGTCCCAAGTGAAAAGCTACTATATGCATTTAAATGAAGATTATTTTTTCCCCCTCTCCTTAAGAATGATGACACAAATGCTTGAAGCTCTCCTCAGCTCCTCTGAACAAGCAGGTACATCTCACAGGCACCTTATTGAGCTTTAGAGACCATTAATCCGTGGTTATAAACCCACCTGACACACACCACAACTCCCTCTTTCACACACACACACACAGAGCCCTCTCTGTCCCTGTCCCCCTCTGGCTAATCATTTTGAAAAACGACATCAGGGTTTCCACTTTGCCTTTGTTCAAAATGAAGCTACAGCACGGAGAAAAAGCTGAACATGAAAATCAGACATACAGCTCTGCAGAAAAAATCCAGTCGGAGCTGGACACTTCTTTTTTTTAAACTCTGCTGGTTTTGACATGATACTCTGGAAGGAGTTTTCACTCAAGAAGTCCCTCATCTATTACTTGATGAAAGTTGGGAGGAAGGAAGGAGAAATTAATGAAGGAGAAATTAACGAAGAAGAAATTAAGAAACAATTCTGATTCTTATATTTTTATTTTTTTGGAGGGAGGAGGGAGACAGCTATTCATGGGATTAAAAAATGCAAGAACATGTAGATACAAAAGATGGACTTCTGTACCTCCTGCTCCTCTATTTTTAGGGTACCGCTTCATGATGCAATGGCAAGTCTTCTTTAATCCCTTATTGGCAGCCACTCACACCAGTGCAAACTACTGCTGACCATGGTGGCTGCTGCTGGGAGGTGATCTCCCACGTCAGAGAAAATGGTTGAGAATGGCTACTTCGGTGCACGTAGTCCACACAATACTGCAGCTCAACTGCTTTGCAAACCAGAAAGGGACAATTGAGTTAAAGACCCAAAGCCTTTGCCCAAATTCTCAATGGGTAAACTGCCTGTGCCTTTTTGCAGATTCTTGCAGAGCGGAACTCCACCAGCAATGCTCCTCAGTGAAGCACTGCCCTGTCTCATGCCAATCTTACAAAACGGATCAAGGCTAAGCTTTCAAAGTTGCGATCAGCCATTAATTATTCACAGCAGCCTTCATAAATATTGCACAGCATGTTTGCAGTAAAACTCAGCCTCCAGGCTGTTTACAATTTCCTCACTGGTGAAAGGTGATGGAAAATGCAAGGTGGTCTAGTGTATGGGTAATATGCTGAAGCGGAGAGTGACAATGAGGGAAAGAAGCCAGGAAATCTTTTCTACCTTTCTAGGGGTTTGCCTAATTTCACAGAATCACAGAACGCTATGGGCCGGAAGGGACCTCTGGAGACTTTCTAGTCCAACCCCCCTGACAAAGCAGGGTTACCCAGAGCAGGAATGTGTCCAGATGGGTTTTGAATGTCTCCAGAGATGGAGGCTCCACCACCTCTCTGGGAAGCTTCTTCCAAGGCTCTGCCACCCTCATCGGAAAGAAGTTCCTCTTCAGGTTTAGGTGGAACTTTCTATGTTCAAGTTTGTGCCCGTTACCTCTTGTCCTGTCACTGGGCACTACTGAAAAGTGGGAGCATCTCCCTGATGAGGAAAGGCTGAGAGAGCCGTGACTCTTTAGCCCGGAGAAGAGAAGGCTGAAGGGAGACCTTATTCATGCTCACAAATATCTAAAGGGTGGGTTGAAGGAGGATGGAGCTGGACTCTTCTCAGTGGTTCCCAGTGTCAGGACAAGGGGCAATGGGCACAAAATGGAACAGGGGAACTTCCATTCAAAGATGAGAAAAAGCTTCTTTATGGTAAGGGTGCCAGAGCCCTGGAAGAGGCTGCCCAGGGAGGATGTGGAGTCCCCTTCTCTGGAGATTTTCAAGACTTATGGGGATGCAGTTCTGAGTGATGTGTTCTGGGCAATCCTGCTCTAGCAGATGATCTCTAGAGATTCCTTTCAACTCTGACAATTCTATGATTTCATGAGAAAAGACTGGCCCCATCCTTTACCCCATCCTTTACAGTTAGAAAGTACCTCCTCCACAGAGAAGATGCCATCAGAGCTGTGTCTAAACTGACTTCATGGTATATGTCAAGACCTTGGTTCCCACTTCATTCATCCCAGGGACAAGGGCAGAGCAAGATGTGACTCAGACACAGCTTGTGCACCTGGGTTTCCTTTCTATGGGTTCACCGGTAAAGATGGAAGGGAGACCTGTTGCAAATGCTCTTGTGAGTCAAGTATTTTAGGAGGGGACCCAGAAGAGATGCAGTCAGAGTAGCCCACATCACCCACACTGAGCCATAGTATTCTCATCCAAAGCCAGAACAAAGGAAAACTTGCCTGAGTGTCTGAATTGAAAAATGAAGGGGATTTTTTTTTTTTTATTGAAAGACCGTGGCAATAATCATAGCAATAAAATGAATAATTAAGAAAGAAAAAAAGAAATTACTTTACATTGTCACAAATTTCATTTCAGCCTGCAACCAAATGCTTTGTTTCCCTTTTGGCTTACTGAACTCTCTAATGCAATTTGCATTTTTGATCACAGATGAGCCTAAAATGAACTAACAGCATTTTGAATTTAAAAGTTCTGGTTAGAAATGTGGACAAGAACTGTTCTAGCATCTCTGAACTAAGCATCCACCATTTTAAAACATTGAAGTCAAATACTCTGTTGAATTAAAAAATATAATCTCTTCTAATTCATGCAGGAGAGGAGAAGAGTGAAGCTATTGGCCAAATTTGACCGTGTTTTGCTTCAAGTCTTTTGAAAAGCAATTTTCCAGAGGACTTATTATGCATCAGAAAGCAACATTTATCTCCCATGTGATGCCCTTCCTTAAGGTTTCAAACATCTTCCTTCCCTTAAAGCTGCCACCCATCCTTTGCAGGATGACAAGGCATGTTGTGACGCCTGCAATAACATCTCTACCCTCCTGGCAGGAGTGTCGGAGGAAGCCAAGCCGTGCCAACAAACACAGCTCCTGCTATGAAAGCAATGGACACAGGAGAGGGCATATGATGGGCAGGCTGGAGAGAGTGTGTATTTATTTTATTTTCTGTCTAGCATGAAGGTATGGAGGTGTTCAGTGGAGAAAACCCTGCTGACTTCACGCTCATGCACGGCTGGGATAGCTGGCAGTTGGAAAGCCAGCAAGTGGAGTGAAAAGCTGTCACAGACAGACACGCATGATCAAAATCGGGCGGTAATTCCAAGAGTAGCAAAGGTGACATGCTGAAGTGTAATGTCCTGGAAAAAGTCCTTCTGTCTGCCTAGTGGGGGTGATCTCTCAAGGTGTTTCTTTGCCCCCACCACTGTAGCCTCTGAGTGACATCAGAAAAAAACGAGAATAGAGAAATTCCTGTAGCTCAAGAGGGAAATCTAAGATATTTGCTTTCATTACTAGTTCCCTTTACCATAAAAAATGTGCTTGGGCATTTGAATAATTTCAGAAAAGACCCATTCCCTTGCAGGAATCAAGGTCTTTTGATGGGAACTAAGAGATCCTCTCTTCTCTGACCTGCACGGATCAAGGCCAGGCAATGCTTGCATGCAAGCAAGGAGCCTTAGAGGAATAAGCAGGTCTCTTGGAAAAGGAACATCGGGAGAAAGGGGGAGGGTGGAGCAAAAAACCAAGTCAAACATGCAACATATGTTGGGCTCTTGCACAACTCTTCCTTGGAAAAGGGACATACTCAGGCTGAACATGCACCTGTAGTAGTGCATAATCAGGCCCAGAGCCCCTCTGACTACTTTTCAAATTGATGTCTCAGACTGACTGCATAGCAAGACAATTTGCAAGCCCCAAAAGTCTCTCTAAAAAGAGGACCATGCTCTCTGAGTACCACCAGCAGACTTTGCTGACTGCAGACAGCCTCTCAAAATAAGAATCTCTTTCTTCTTCTTTGGACACATCTCACATTTGGGGATGGAGATGCAGGGAACTCTCTGTTCCAGGGGTAATGCCTGTTGCAGGGACATGAGTGGAAGTTGTACATGGGATCTCACTACTCACCATGCCCATGGGCTTTTCTCTTCATCCCCAAATTCATCATAGAGTCCTCTCTCCAAACCACCTACAGACAGACCTGGGCGGAGCTGAAGTTAATGACTCAAGAGCTGCTGGACTGTGCCAGCCACAGCTTTGAGAGCAGACATTTGCTGTCCTGAGCCCATCCCTCCAAGCACGAGCATTGCAGTGAGATCCCACCTTTCATCATGTGTGCAGGCATCACCTTTAAAAGCTAACTGAATTTCAAGAATCACAGAATGATATGGAGTTAGAAAGGACCTCTGGAGGTCATGTAGTCCACCCCTCCAACCAGAGCAGGTCCACCTACAGCAGGTTGCAACGTCTCCATTGCAGCAGCGTTTTGAATGTCTCCAGATCCAAAAGAGTTGCCCCCGTGCACTGAGCCCCAGTCATACTCTACAACTCACAACCTGGCAGGTGAACTGGTCTCTCCTGATCTTGCACTGCTTCTCCTGAACACCCAGAAGACCACCTAGAGCAAATACCCCCTGAATGCTACATCTTGCAGAAGCAACTGCCACTGCCACGTTGATTGCCTGTGGGCCAGTAAATGGGAATTTTCATCCTTGCTAGCAGAAGGCCATGGACTTTGTAGTGACACAACATTGTAGGGTCTCAGGATGCCTTCCAGGCTTGGCTTGCCCTGAGCTGGGTGTCCCTCTCATCACAAGTGTCCTGCGGCCAAGGACTTGTACCCAACCTGCCTGAGCTCAGCGCTGGGGACACCCTGCATGGCTAAAGGCTGCCGTTCCAGGCAGACACTGCCCAGCAAACACCAGCCCTTTGTGTGCCTGGGCTGAGCACTGGGCAGCTCTGCCCTTGGTGCTGGGGACCAGGGAGAAGGGAGCAGGAGGTGAGGAGAAGGGGGATGAATGTATCCCTGTGGGTACCCAAAAATGAGGGGGAAGAAACCCCACCATGGACATCACACTCCTCCTGCTGAAGAGCTCAATGTGGTAATGACTAGTGGCATCCCCAAAGTTTCAGCTGTAGAACATTGGTGCCTTGTCTGTAGGGCCTGGAATGATGTTGGTAGGGTGAGCATCACAACTGGGAAAAGTAAAACACCATGAAAGTTTTTCTCCTTTTTATTTCCTTTTTTTTTCTTTTTCTTTTTTTCTTTTTCCCCCTGTATAGCATTTTTAACTATTAATGAGGATTTTCTGTACTAATTTGGACCATGGCTATATGTAACCGAAACCGGACTAATAATCTAGACTATTATTAGATTGTTAAAACATTAATTAGCCAAGCTATTTTTGCTCATAATGAGATTTTGAAACTAAATGGAAGGAACAAATTGGTATGCTCAGGACTGCAGTGAAAAGCTCAGACACTGAATCTGGTCAAGGACAATGGATACATGCAGCTAAGTGAAGCAGGATCCAAGGACCTTCAGAGCTAAGGAGAACTTACCATAAAGTAGTAGAGCTGTGAAGACCTGGCCATGAACTCTGGTTTGCACTCGGCCACGCAGATTTCCACAAATCCAGCGTGCTGGCTGGGCTTGGCCTCCCCCATCTCACATACTATCCTGTGGAGAAAACACAAACCAGAAGCAAGGTTTGATGGTTTGAGTAAGATGGAATTGGAGCAAACAGCCCACACTGCTGGGAAATGAACTATAGACTTAACCCATCCTCTTCTTTCCAATGCAGGATCGAAAATGTGGACTGTTATTCTTTAAGGAGTGGTGGCTTTTGGCTGATGGCATTTGGTGGGGCAAATGCTCAGCTGGTCTAAATCAACATAGCTTCATTTCAATACACAGACAAATGCTGTGGTGAGGTCTGACCCCAGGGGTCCCTCTGTCCTCCAGCCTGGTGTAAGCCATGCTGTAATTTTTAATGATTGCTTTTGCATGGGATGAACTCCTTGGGACTGTTGCCCCACCAGCCTGAATTGGTAAGGTGTATGCCATGAGGATTACCCAAATATGCAATATAAATACTGTAATAAATGGATTATTAGCTCCAGAGGTGTATGTGAGGAACAGCATCTTCCATTTCTCACTTCCAAGGTTGTGTGGGACTCCTTAGGTAGCAATGCCTGTTATTAAAGTGCTGTGGCCCACTGTCTGCCACACACCCAACTTACTGCTCTGCTGGGATGTACCCTTCCACCAGAGGTTTGCATTCCACTCCAGCCACTTTGACATGAGATGCAATGTCTCTGAACTCCAGCCCCAGATTCTCCCCACGGATGGTCACCTTGGTCCCTCCTTCTCGAGGGCCTGTCACTGGACTGATCTGCAGAAACAAGTCAAGAAAAAAGGAGAATAATCAAACCAAGTATGTAAAGACATCATCACCTTCTCAGGTGAAAGAAGAGACTTGGTCTCTTTCTGATCACTCATAACTATTAATGCTGTACAACTGAGGGGACAAGTCTACTCCAGATCCATCACAAGGACCATCCCCTTGCAAATATATATCATACAGGTCTCAACTTCAGAGTGTCCAAAAATCTGCCCAAGCTCTCTTTTACTCTCTCTTGGTTACTTGCAAAACACCCAGAGCTGAGTAGGAGTTGTTTTCTAGCTATGAAAGGGGGTTTCTGGTGGTGCAGCTGAGCTCTGAACTTTGTAGACATAAGCCATGGAGAGACAAGAGTGGGACATAGTGGAAAGAAATGGGAGTCAGAACCAGAAAAGGACATGGATGGCTTCAGTTTGTCCTGAAGCCTGAATTTCCAGCCCAAAACAAATGGAGCTTTTGTTCTAAACTGGAGGTAGATATTGGCCAGGCACCACAAACTCATCTAAAATTGTCCCCCTGAAAAAAAAAAAAAAAGGCAAGATGCAACAGAAACAGCATGTCAAATTAAGTACAGAGTAGGTGGACAGTGACTGAGACAGCAGCAGTCTGTGTGCCCACACATATTTCCGGCTCCCGTTGCCCTCAAAGGAGAGCTGGGGCCAAGGGAAGGGCAGACATGGGAGCACAAATGGCTTATTTGTGGGTTGGAGAACTCTTGATTGGGAAAATCCTGAACTCCAGCTTGAGGTGAGTGGCTATCACAACAGCCCTGCTGGCTGCTGGTGCTATGTTTGCATCCCAGTCTGGACCATCACTAGACCTTAGCAGGGCTAGAATCTCCATGTTTTTCTCAGCAGTGTCTGTGTTGGGCAGCAGAGCCAAAGCACCACCTGGATTCCAGAGTTCATGTCTCCCTTCCATTGCAGAGCCTTACCTTGCACCCAGAGTTCTCCATCTGAGATATTTCTGGCCCATGCAAAGGGGGTATCTACACAGGAAAGTACTCTGCATCCCATCCATCATCCTTATTCAGAGCCAGGTGGAAATTAACATTGGAGTCGTCTCCTCAACATCGAAACAACCCAGAAATCATGGGGCTGGCCCTAAATTATCTCCGTTCTTCCCTTCCAATTATTCCCCATGCCCAAATGTTGTGCCACACAAATGCCTTTTTGAAAGGGGCTTCAAATGTTGCTTTCAAAGTGTATCCCCTGCTGGCCATTCAGGATGCCACGGATGCCATCTGCCAGCGTTGGCAAGGCTCTCTCCACAGTGAGGAAGGGGGAATTCCCTGTCTGAGGTCCGTACCCACTCGGCTGATGGCTCTGCCAACTGGGAATCTAGGGCTGGCAGCTAGACCCTTGCATAGCATTCAGACTGGCAGGGACAGATGAGGGATTGCCACAAGCAGGGCTGCTTTTGACTGCTTCCCAGCACTGAGTCTGGCCCAGTTTCCACCCAGAGGCCAGTTTTCAGAAGGTCCATCCTTAAAAACTGGAGAGAGACACTGGCACCTCTAGGGGATATTTTATTTTAAGATATTTAATTTTAGGTGCCATGAATAACCTCCTGAATGAGTGTGTCTTTGTTGTGACTATACAGGGAATCTAGAGAGGTTAATAATTTAATAGCACAGATGATCACAGACAAGTCCTTGGACCAGTAGGGTTGTGTAGCATAGACACAACTTCTGTAGCACAACACCCCTGCAATGGACTGGTTTCAGGTCCAAATACCACTTGAGTCAGGAAAATCAGAGCGATGGAGGGCTTATTCCTGCTCCCAAAGTCAACAAGAGAGTTAAGTCCTAAAAAGAAAACAGTGCAATGTTCATAAATCTGACAGGTGAAATGATTATTTGGGTTGGCTGGAGATTTGACCTTTGGATGAGATTGACAGAGAAGTAGAAAATGGATAAAAAGAGAAAGTAAGAGAGAGGTGTTTGTGGTTATTTTTCCAGGAAAACGAAGAAACTATCTTAAAAAATCAGAATGAAAATGGAATTTTATTCCAAGAAAAAACGAATGTAATACTGATTGTCTCAGCTAGGGGCTCAACACTGAAAACTTGAAGTATTTTCCAAAAATGACAATTCCAAAATATTTTCATTCTGAATGATTAATAAATATCTATTCAAACAAAGTTTTCCATTTGAAATACTTATTTTGCTGACATCAGTTAAACCTTTCTTGATAAAATACTCCATATGAATGATGCTGGAAGGCTAGAATATATCACCATACCAAATGCAAACTACTCAAAATGAAGACAGAAATATAAGCTGAAATTCCCAGATTTTATTTTATTTCCTTGTGTTTTAGACACACTTTGTCAGAGAACTGCTTTCCCCGCGGTATATTTTGTCTTGTGGTATTAAACTTGGATGGTTTTCGCTTGTTCTAGTAAGTTAGGTACCTAGTAAGGTAGGTCTGTGGTTATTTAAGGCTCACCTATGCTTGAAAGAGCTTGTTATCACTAGCAGTACATCTCATAGCAGGTCAAAAGAGGACTTTTTTCTCGTATGACTAATGTCGTTACTCTGTGTAAAAGAAGGTGTAATGGTGAAAAGGATCACCTTGCTAGAAAAGTCCTTTTCTTAAGAACTAGGGGTGAGTTTGAGACAGAATTTTCACTGAAGAAGCCATGATATACTTCAGTGAAAACATTACCATCCTCCCTCTATCTCTGTCTAAAGCATGAAATTTTCAAATATTCTTGCTATGACTTACAGAGCATCAAGACGGAACTTCTAGAGTGAAGCCAGCACTGCACCTCCCTGTGCCATTTTAATTTGTAAAAACCAGCTTCAAAACATACTTATTTCCTTAGAAGTGGAGGGCCTGGGATTCTCCCAGGAGCGTGCAGGGAGGTTTTTTAACACCAACTCGTTGAGCTCCCATCGATGTGCACCAGAAGAAGGTGTTACCGCTGTTTTCACAGTGACAGAGAAAGGAGCCCATTTCTATCACAGGTGCAAAAATGTGGAACGAGACCTGTCAGTTTTGGAGAGGAAAACACAGGCAGGGAAACAAAAGCTGCCAGGAAGCCTCAGCTTTCTCTGGAAGACCCAGAACAGTGACACCACATCACCATTTACGCCCTTGTGCTGCAGCTTGTCACTCTTAAAGGAGGTTTTTCAGCTCAGCGACTCTCTAAGTCCTTTAATCTCCCTGAGTGGCAACGTAAATGCAGGAGCTAGGAAATAAGTACAGGTTGCGGGAAGCTGTGTGCTCTGTGTGTGTGTGTGTTTGCACGCCTGTGCAAGCGTGAGTACACGTGTTGTTCCTCCTCCTTCACCTCCACAGACACTGCCCTGGAGCCTCGCCAGATGCTCCCACCAAGCGCTCCTGACCTACCATTAGCTGCAATATATACCCAGTCACTTGAGATTACTTCCACGCTAATGGCTCAGAAAAAAGGCTTTTCAAGAGCTACTTATGATTGCACTAGGCAGTTGGAATATTTCATGAGTGAATATTGCAGTGATCTGTTGGAGCTCTGGGAGCTGTTGGAGGAAATGCCAGCAGAAAGAGAAGTACATCCCTTGTGGAGCTGTAGGGTGGAAAATGAGTGCTTTGCACTTCCTAAAGAGACTGTAGATGCAGGGCTGGGGTCAAAGCACAGCAAATAAATGTGGATGGACCTTCAGAACATCACCCTACTGCATGGTCAGGTCCTTCTGTTTTGGACTTGTGCTTTAGCTTGTCATCTGTCAGCTTCCCAATACCAAATTCTATGAATCTGTGCAAAAATTCTGAATGTTTCCCAAGGTTTGAGAATATGAAAATACTCAAAAAAAGGATTCCCCCAGCTCCCAATAACTTTCAAGGCCTTAAAGCTGAACTTTCAGATGTAGCTTCTCATTCTGGCTGTTTGGTTTTGGCTTCACAGCTTCAGGTGGGCTCAGATGGGCTCAAAATTACCATCCCCAGATAAATCTAAGTGCTATGGACACCTTTATCTTGGAAAAATCAGAACGAGCCTGAAACTCCAAAAATCCAAACTTGTGAGTACTCTGGGGACTGATGAATGTCCAGAAGATGGAACAAAACACTGTTAGAGGGGTTCTTCTCAGTGGCATCTGGGAAAACCAGATTCTACCCACCCTTGGTTTTCACAAAACTGTCATGCATGAACATTGTTTTAGGACTTGTTCATAGCACCCACACCTTTTGATTCTTAATCACATACAATTGAAAAAGCCTTTCTTGCTTTCTAGGAAAATAACCCACCTAATTATTCATATTAAACCAGAATGGTGGAGACTGGATTTTCCTCCTTTGCATTTCCCTTTCTCTTCTCTGTCTCAATTTTCCTCCTTAATTTTCTCATTTGCAAAGCAAGACCCTTGCCACCCTGGAAGGGTACTTATGTTAACCAAGGTATGGTTTCACAAGGCTTAACACAGGAGGGAGTTGGTAAGGATGGAGCCCTCATTTCCTGTTTCCCGCTCTGTGACCTTGTTCTGCCCATCATTATGGCAAAAGCATCCTAAGACAGCGGAAAAAAATCACTTTAGACTGGAGACCTGATTTCCCTCCCCTGCCTTTTTTGCCTTTCTCTGCTCCTTCTCTCTCTGTTTTTTCTATTATCTCCCCTTTGCACCTCTGCCCCAGCTCTTCCCTTGGCCCAGTCACCACATTCAAAAGGAAATCTAAAGTCTGGGCTTAATCCCGTCTCCTCCTTGAGCTTTCAAAAAGGGAAATCTGACAAGTGTACAGGGCTTTGTTTGTTCTGTGTGGACTTCTTTCACCATGCAAAGTTGGCCAGGCAAACAAGAGTGTTACTTTGTTGGAAATAAGTGGAGTCTTGTTTTTTTCTGGACACTTAGTTTATGTCATGCTACTGGGAAGCATGAACTACAACCTGCCGTCTTCCTTGACCTCCTGTCAGCAAAATTCAAAACACTCTGGGATCACTCAACATCTCCTTCTCATTCAGACTGGTTTTAAGAGACAGTTGGGTTCATTTGCTTACCCTCACACTATCTGTTTGAGATACATCAGAGCATCTTGTCTCACCTTCAGCTGCTCCTAAAGCCTTCATGTCACATCTGCCAGACGTATGTGAGCAGCTAAGATGCTCTGGGGTTCCTCAGATTGCACTAGCAGACTATGTTCATGTCCACATTGACTACGGTGGGAACTCTGACACCCTGCTCCCCCCTGTGTTGTAGACACCTGAAGTTGTGTGCCTACCTTTGAAGGCTACTATGGTCTCCCATCCCCAAGGTTGCCTGAAGCTTTGCCTGACCCATTGCCTGACCCAGTAGGGCTCAGCCCTGACCTTCCCCTCACCAACACAAAGACAAATCAGAAAAATAAACCAAGGAAAGGGTACGAGAGGGAGTACTCTGGCTTCTTGCAGATCCATGACTTACATCTGTGATCTTAGGGTTGGTGCATTTGCCCTTGGTGCTGGACAATTCCAACCACTGGCTGTCCTGGGCTGGGCAGTGCTGCTTCAATGTACACTGGTTCTGACCCTCGCACCAGCCGCACTCGAAGTCTGGGTCAGCTTTCAGGCACAGTCCACAGCTGTCCCGCATGGCCCCGCACTTGTACAGGTGAACTGCAGGGAGAGGAAAACAGAGAGGACCTGAGAGATACAAACAACATGGGAGAGCAGTGGGATGTCAGAGGGAAGAACGAGGAATGAGAGAGGGGAAAGTGTTCTGGGCTGCTTGTCCCAGAAGCAGGATGGGAACTTAAAGAGGTCTGGAGATGATTCGAGGGCTGGAGCCCCTCTGCTGTGAGGACAGGCTGAGAGAGCCAGGGTTGTTCAGCCTGGAGAAGACAAGTCTCCAGGGAGACCTTAGAGCCCCTTTCAGTACCTAAAGGGGCTCCAGAAAAGCTGGGGAGGGACTCTTGATCAGGGAGTGGAGCCATAGGACAAAAGGTAATGGTTAAAAACTGAAAGAGGGAAGATTTAGATGAGATATCAGGAAGAAATTCTTTGCTGTGAGGGTGGTGAGACACTGGAACATGTTGCCCAGAACAGTTGTGGCTGCCTCATCCCTGTAAGTGTTCAAGACCAGGCTGGATGGGTCTTTGAGCAACCTGGTCCAGTGGGAGGTGTTCCTGCCCATGGCTGGGTGGTTGCAACTAGATTTTTAAGGTCCTTTCCAACCCAAACCATTCTACGATTCTAGGATTCTCCAAGGGGCTAAATGACGGGGGGAAAAAATGTTAATATTCTTGAAATAAACTGCGTTCACTCCCCACCCAAGGCATTTTGGGAAGCTGAGAACAGAAGGAAGAATGTTGTCCCCAGTAGGGTGATGGGCTGCCAGCAGGAAGTTGGGGAAAAAGTGAGGCAATGACTTGGCCTCAGTCCCTTCCTTTTTCAGAGTCTATCTGAATATCATGCAGTGCTGCCTATAACCAGTCTCAGCCACAGAGCTTCATGCTAAAATTATTTTCTAGACCTGTTCTACCCACAAAGTAAACTTGGGCACTTGTCTGGTGAGAAACTACCCAGAACTGGGTGCTAAGGTGATGCCACTTGGGTTTCTCCCTTACCAGAAATCCTAACAGATAGTAGAAAATCCACAGTGGTGCACTATGAGGCTGAATTCAGGGATTCACAATCAGCCTGTCCCCCTTTCTTCTGCTCCAGAAATTCAGTCTGCTTTACACTTTGAAGTACTAAGTTGTTCCTCCTCTGATAGAGAAAGCAACGTTTAATGCTTAGCTCCATCTTGGGCTGCTAAGTAATTAGAAGTAGTCAAAGCTTTTTCCAAATAAAGCCTAAAAATATTGCAGTCCTCCTACAAAAAAAGATCATGATTTTTATCCTTAATTTACAAATGTGTAAACTAAAGCTTGGGTTGCACAGGAGGCTGATAGCAAAAGTCTCCTCCCTGAAGATGATGACAAAAGAATTGAGGCTTTCAAATTTGCTTTATATTTTGTATTTGCGGGCATGTTGGTGGATTTTTTTTTTTTTATAAATTGTGGAGGTTTCCCTTTGTACTTCCATTTTGCTGTTTCTGTTGGTGACCAAAGTTTTTCCTATTAGGATATAACTATTCACAATCCTAAAGCTCAAAGGATTGGATATGTGTGCTGAAAAGCTCTGGCTGTCTTTTCATACCTACACCCCAGAAATCAGCACGTATTAACCAACAAAAGGGAAAGCTCAGAAACTTTTTATTTATCCAGGTTGGGTGCAAGAAAAGTTTGTAACAAAGCTGTCAATGGCAGTGTGCTACAGATCTCCAGGGTTACAGCCCTCCCCTTCCTTTTCTGTTAGATTTCCTCAAATTTGCTGAGATGCTGAAGTTTGCAGGCATCTCAGTGGGTTTCATAGAATCATAGACTGTTTAAAGCTGGAAGGGACCTTAAAGATCAAGTTCCAACCACCCTGTCATGGGCAGGGACATTTCCCACTAGAGCAAGTTGCTCAAAGCCCCATCCAACCTGGCCTTGAACACCTCCAGGGATGGGGCATCCACAGTTTCTCTGGGCAGCCTGTTTCAGTGTCTCACCACCCTCACAGGAAAGAATTTCTTCCTAGTATCTAATACAGATAGGCTTGGTTTAGTTAGGCCTTTCAGCCTGCCAGCCCAGCCTATGTGGCTATGAAAGTAGTTGCATCTTGGTTGCTTGAAGGTGGTGTAACCTGGTGCAACTGCACTTAGAAAGGCACTGGGTCTAATCGTGCTGCTGCCTCTCCCTATGTTTTCCAGAGAAGAAAGCCTTCTTGGTTGCATCACTGTCCAAAGCACTGCCAGGGATTTGTATTTGCTGGTAGCCACATTTATGGTAGTATATAAAGCTCTCTGTGGCCTTGAGAGCATGTGGTATACCTTTATGTGGTATATCCATGTGCACATGCATATGCTCTCCTCCTCACCCAAAACGTTACTGTATCATCCAAACTGCTCATTTGGGATAGCCACCAACCAGTGTCACTTCCCAGATTTTTCTTACAATCTTTTGGGTTTGAATAACCCAAGAACTTGTAAGTGCCTGCACTAAAGACTAAGCACTGCGGATGTTTCTTGAGTTCATCCCCTGGTCTGGTTTACATTACCAGCACAGACATGCCTAAAGACACAATCATTATGATTTTGACACTGATTTTACTCCTATATCACCTGGGACATCTCAGTACTGCCCAAAAGAGGGTTCATACTCTTGGTGTGGACCATGTGGCATCAGGAACATGATCCACACCAAGACTATAGCAGTCAAACATCATCATGGTAGCAGAAAACTAAGAAGGACCTGGGCAAGTGCCCAAACCCAGACCTCCACCTCACAGCTGAAGATCACCACAGTTCATGGCGCTGTTTGAACATGGGTTGTGCCATGTTGCTGGGCACCAGGGCTAGACAAGGGTCTCTAGCCCATTGTGTTTATTGTTGTTTATTTAATCTCCAAGAGCCATAGTTTTGGGAAAGGCAGCACAAGACTTCCTGCATTCAGAGTGAGTATTAAAACCCCAGCAGAGAAAGACATCCCAGAGGTGAGTACAGGGAGAGAAGGACAAGAAAGGGTCATGCTGTGTGGAGAAGAGTTGTGCTATATTGCTTTCCAGCTTCAGGGTGGTGTTGGTGGAAACCTCACCCACCACCCCTCAGCACGAGGGTGTGTGTGAGAGGATGGGAGTACCTGGTAAGGAGAGATGCATGGGAGATGTGGAAAGCGTCCAAGAAAAGAGAAGGTAAAACGAGGGAGGGAGCAACTTCTGAGAGGCGGTGATATGAGAAGGAGAGGTTCAAGCTGTGAATGAAGAGCAGCCAAGAGGAGACATTGTCTAAGGGAAAGGCCTCAGGGTAGATGAGGGTAAAGAACAAGAAGGAAGAAGAAGATGCAAATGGACCATCCATCTCCAGCAAAAATGCCTGCTTCAGGGTTGTGGCTGGACATGCAATATCCCTCTGTCAGGGGCATATCAATCCTGAGCCATTTGTGGTAGTTAAATGGAGCCAGGCTCTGGGCAGGAGGTGGTTTTTGGTCCTTTAATGTTATAATTTTATTTTGTTCAGACTTTTTCCACTGGTGAGCTGCAGCCTTTCTCCCCCACCCCCCACCCAATCCCTTCCCCTGTTCACTACATTGCCTCTGAGCCTGATCTCCTGGCATGTTAACTTGAAGAGCATCACTGCAGGAGAAATAAAGAGGGGGAGAAAGCTGGAGAGGGAGGGGCATACAAACAGGACACATATGTGGGGAAAAGCAGGAGGCAATGATGATGAAGGAAGAGGAAAAGCAACACGAGTGGGAGGGAGAGTCGTATTTCTAAGGTGCAAAGAAAGAAGTTGGGGAGGGGGGGAGGAAACACAAAGCACACACACACACAGTTGGTAATTTTCAGAGTGCAGAGAACAAGTATGCACCAGACAGCACAGGGAGATGGTGGCAGCTTTGTTAAGTGTAGGGAGTGATGTGGCCCGTTGCTAAGGTTACCGCTTCCAAGGACAAGTTGAAATAACTCTTTACCTTTGTTCTGTGCTGGGTTGTCAATGTTGAAATTCCCGTTCCACACGACCGTCAGCTCCACTGGCAGGCTGTTAATCTCCATCCCTTCATATGAGTACTAGAAGTGGGAGAGCAGAAAAAGAAGACAAAACCCAAACTTAGACTCAGAGGTTGCCCAGAGGTGGGGAGAGGTTGGGATGGGATGAGGCAAGAGTCTTCAGCCTGGAGAAGAGAAGGCTTCAGGGAGACCTTAAAGCAGCCTTCCAACAGGGACCTACAGGAGAGATGGGAAGGGACTCCTGATCAGGGAGTGGAGCAAAAGGATGAGAGGTAACAAATTTAAACTGAAAGAGGGGAGATTTGGATGAGATATTAGGAAGAAATTCATTACTGTGAGGATGATGAGGCACTGGCTCGGGTTGCCCAGAGAAGTTGTGGATGCCCTGTCCATGGAAATGTTCAATGCCAGGCTGGATGGGTCTTTGAGCAACCTGGTCTAGTGGCAGGTGTCCCTCCTCATAGCAGGGGTGTTGGAACCAGACAATCTTTAAGGTCCCTTCCAACATGAACCATTCTGTGATTCTATGATTCTAAGAGGTGGTGCTGCAAGGTGTGACCAAGAGAAAGGGAGCTGTCACCTCTCAGCTACGGGATGCTCTCAAAACTGCAATTCTCAATGGAGTAAGCTGTGCCCCTTTCAATAGCCTACTTAGTCATCAGGTGAATATTCCATGATTAAGCTTAGTTGCATGTGAGGGGACTTATCTTGGAAATCTACCTTTTACTCAAGGTTTTGAGTACAGTTCTGAAGAATATTTTGCCACCACCTCACTCTAAAGTGAACACTATGCACTGCAGTTCTACCATCCAAATATACTTCTGCTGTGTACTCCCAATGATGAGCATATATGTAGGCTTATCTACACTGCTGATATTTTAAAGAACACTTGGGAGCTGACTGAGGTCTCAGAAAGCAGGAAATGCCTTAAAAATGGGGAAAATGGAGGTTCTGTGTAATTATAGACCTGTCATCTGAACTTGGCTTCCCAGAAAGAAAGTGCATCAAATTATTAAACAATCAATTTATAAGCACCTGCAAGATGATAAGGTGATAAAAATCAGTCAGCATAGATTTGTCAAGAACAAATTGTGTCAACCCAATCTAATTTCCTTTTTTGACAGGCTTAATGGCTTTATGGATAAAGGGGAAGCAGCAGATGTGATTTATCTTGATTTCAGTAGAGTTTTTGCTTCTGTCCTACAGGAGAATCCCATAAACAAACTAAGGACATACGATTTAAAAGAAAGTAGTTAAACAGTTAAATAATTGAATGTCAGACTGGAAGGATATTTCAAATGGAGTATTGTCCTGGGTCTGGCAATATTCAGTATTTTCACTACTGACTTGGATGACATACTACAGATTTCATGACTGACATTTTTCTGGGAAAAGGTGCAAGAACATCTGAAAGCAAGGTTATGAATTCAAGACAATCTTGACAAATTGTAGAACTGGGCCAAAATCAACAAAGTGAAATTCAATACAGGCAAGTACTGAGTGTTCTTCAGTAGGAGGAATCAATGCAAAGAAATATGAAATTGGAGTGACTGGCCAGTGCTGCAGGAAAAGGTCTGGGGACTACTGAAGATCACAAACAGATTGTGAATCAACAATGCCATACTGCTGCCAAAAAAATTAAGCAAATCTCCTTTGGGGATGTGCTAGATAGAGGTTGTTACATACGTAAGCCCCAGGAGGCAATTATTTTCCCTACTCAGAACCAAAAAGGTTTCAGCTGGAGTAGGGGGTATCCAGTTTCCAGCAAATATGCATGAAAAAAGGCACAGAAATCTTCTGAGAGAGTTGGAGAGACTTAAACAAACACTTGTCAGGCACAGTCAAGGTACACAGATCTGGGCTTAATGAAGGAAATGGAAGCTGATCTCTGGAGGCCCTCTCCACTCATAGAGCTCTCTGACACTTGGTACTTAATAGTAGTTTTTCAGCTAGATTTTGGTTTATCATAAGCCAGTTCACACAAGGTTTATTCAGTGGCCCGTCAGATCCCACTGCCCACTTCTACCAACAGCTCCCATCCAACACTTCATCAAAAGGCAAAAAGCCTTGTAATGGGAGAGGACACACTGCCTTAAAAGACAGAATGGGAACATGGCAAGGAGGAGAGAGACATTCAGTGTCTGCTGCTATTACTGACCATAGCGCACATAAAGATTTAGCCTCCTCAAATCAGGAATCTCCCACTGCACTGGGATCTATAGAGGGACAAACTCCCACTTTTAAAGAATATCTCCCCGCTATGAGATTAAGTACAATTCAATAAGATGTCTGGTTTGGATGGGTATGTCTCAGAGACCACAAAAGGGTTCCCCATCACTTAAAGACTGGGCGTCGTTTTCCACAGAGATGCAAAAGCTCTGTGCCTTTAGAGGTAGAGTTTTCTGTATCCGTTAATTGCCGTATAATTGCGGAGTAAATCGTATATGGTGATTTCTGTCCATTACAGCAGAGTGAGTGCTAGTTGCACGGTAATTTCTCTTTGGACAAACTAAACGCAATTAGCCGCTAATCTGCAAGACTCTGTGATTACGACCTAGTTGTAGGGTATTTACGGGTATAGGCTTTGTGGTTACCATGGAATTAAAGAGCAGTCGCTGGTTAGCAAAGCCTTTTGCAATTGGGCTGTACCCACCAGTCTCATTCAGTATTAGCATTTTTATGACACTTCTTGGTGTCACTGCCAGTGAGATGCAAGACGATGCAGAACCACTTGGACTCATAACGCTGGTTTTTCACAGCTTTTCGGAGTTGGGAGCACGGATGGGGAGACAGGAGTGGGAAGGAGAGTGCCTGAAAAGCAAAGAATAATTAATCTTCTGCCACTCAGGAGCTTTGCACAGCACTTTGCAAATGCCGATCAGGAATGGGAAAGAGCATATATATATATATATATATAAAGAACCACTGGGCACCCTTAAGTCGGAATTTGAGTCTGGACATACTTGAGAAGGGGCTACCGTCCACCTCAGCAGAGCCTTATGTGTGTGTGCTGGGATTTAGCTGTCAGCGGAGCCTAAACAGGGCTGCCAAGGGACAGGCAGCTGGAGTCCCCCAGAGCCTTTCATCCCACTGAGGATCCAAGCACCAGCAGCAGGAGCCCAGCTGGGATTTCAGATCTTATGTGTCTGCAGCACCAGGGGCAAACACATATTAGACTTGTTAACTCAGCAGACTTGATCCAGAACTAGAAACGGATGTGAGGGAATAAACAACAGGATCCCCAGTGGAAGAGCTCCAAGGATGAAGCCAGCACAGGGCTGGAATGAGGATGCTCTCCATGCCTGGAGAGCTCAGACAGCTCACGGGTTGCATGGCAGTGAAAGGGAGCAATTTGCAAAGTAACAGCAAGTAAATGCTCCGTCCTCTTCAGACCACAGGAGCTGCTAACTCATTGTGACCCCTCTTCAAAGCCCACTGAACTCAATGGGAGTCTTTGAAAAGGATCCGCTCGGCTGTAACAATAAGATGGAAATATGTTTCAGAGAAGAAAAAAAGGATGGTGTATTGACCTCCAGGACTAACAGCAGAGCTTCCCGGATCCTCCTGCTAACAGCTTGTATTCCATTAGGGCTTGTATGTATGTGATGCGTCACATAACTTTCTCCAGCGCAGGCAAAGCTGCAGAAAAGATGTAAGTCTGGCCCTTAAGTCTGCCAAACCCAGATTCCCATCATACAAATCAAATCAAAGCAGAAAATTATGGGCAATTTTGAGGCGCAAACTGAGAAAGAGAGGCTGCCCTTCCAGAAAGGCAGACTCGCTCTCATCAGGAAATTCCCAAAAGCTGCTAGAAGGAGCTATTGTAATTCACAGGGAAGACACAGCAAGTTTTGAACTCCCAAATACCAGTTCTTTGTCTCTAAAACTCTTTGCTAGTCGAGATACTCCTGCAACACGGGCTGAGCCACGTCACTTGGCCATTTTGCTGTGTTGTCAGCGGTTTACCATATTGCACGCAAGCTACTATAAACACATTGACTGTTTGTCTACGAATATCCTCTGGCCAAGAGGATAGCTGCAAAATCACAGCTATCAGTTCTGCAGCAGCTACGCAAACATCATGGAAAGATGCTTTGCATATCAGAAATCTCAAATTCTTGGCTTCTCTGGGCGCCCCATTACTGCAGGCACTCTGTATTAGAGGAATTCAGCTTCACAGAGCCATGCAGTTTGTGCAAATCCATAGCCATGCTTGACCTGTCAGGAGTAAAGCCCTTTAGGAGTTTGGTGTGGGGACACGTAGGAGGATAAACCAAGAGTGGTTCCATGATGTTTCTCCCTTGTACCTTGAGCATGTACAATAGTAAGGAAAGATCTGCAGGCAAACATTCTTTTACGGGTATTTTAGTGTTGTCTGTTTCCCCTGACAGCACAAAACCCAGTCTTGTGATTAGAGCTTTGGTCTGGGGATTGATTCCTGTGTCTGGCTCTGCCACCAACTCCTTGTGTGATCCCATGCAAAACGCTCAATCCTTCTTTGCATCAATTTTCCAGCCATAGACTTTAGGCAGATAATTTCTTGCCCAAAGTCATCCTGCCTTCTCGGACCTTTTGCTTCCCAAATCTGGGACTGAATTTTTATGTCTGAGTATCACCTTGGACAATAGAGTCCACATCATAATTGAGGGTTGTCTGTGATATTTGAATGTAGATAAATAATAATAATGCATCATAGTAACAGGAAAGTGAATGTACGACTCACAACCCTGTGCTTGTCTTCCTTGGGCCACCCATAAGTGGTTTTTTCCCACGATTTCTGTGAATGGCTTCTCATTTTTTCCCAGCTCTGGTTTTTTTTCCTTTATCACATCCTCCACTGTGTGAGCCACATCACAGAGTCAAATGCCTCTGAGATCTTTTGCTCAAGTGCAGTGATGTGACAAATAAAACATACTTGCTTTCCCTATCCCTGTGTCACACGGCACTTTCAGCTGTACCTTCTCGGGTCTCGCGATGCACAGACCTGTGAAGGGCTTGAAGCAAATTATCAACAGGGATTTTGCAGCTAGAAATCAGCATGTGCTGCCTGTGTGTGCCAAGGCCAGGCAACGGGCAGGCTCAACACCAAGCAGGAATGTGGACTTAGTCACTGAAGCAGGTAATGGCAATGAGCATAGTCAGGTGGGCCATCTCTCACCCACCTCCATATTCCTCATGCAGAAGGTTGCTAATATCGGGTTGATTGTAAGTGCTGGGGATCCCACCGCTTCCCACTGGGGAGATTGCTCTCTCTCCCAATAGATCTAGCAATTTCAGCCATTTCTGCTGATGTTTTTACTTACTTATTTATATGCCTCCTTAGTTCTCCTCCTTTTCATTTCCTCCCATCACTCTGTGTCCAGACTGTCGGCAGAGCTATCATAAGTGCAATAAGGAATGGCAGGCAGGGTCTCTCTGAGTGATAATTGCGTACCTTGGGTGGTGTGATAGAGGACAAAGCCCAGAGCTGAGAGTCTCAAACCACTTGACAAGAACAATAATTGTCCCGAAGCGCTCTGCCTGCAGTGACTTATTGCTGTTATCAAATGAAATATCTCCAGGAAAGACAGGGGGAGAGACAGAGCTGGCTATTGACTGGACCGAGCATCAGTGCTGGATATGACGCTGCTGACAGACTGTGAGATAGGCTGGTCCCACTTGGGTGTCCTTATAACATCTCTTAACGAAAACTGGAGCCACTTAGAAAAGTACCTGCTTAGAATGGTTCTGATCTCAGGTACCCTGGTATAAACCCTGAGCGACCAGGCAGTGGAGAGCAAGAGTTAAGGCTTTTTCCTTATCCTGCCCTGTGTGAAAAGAGGAAAACTCCTGCATTTTGTAGAAATTATTCTGCAAGAGCTGAATTTAAGCTCATCGGTGCCTAGTGTACGATGGGAGGGGGTAGATCTTGAGGCTTATGAAGGAAAACAAGCCAAGAGTGATTGCTTAGTCTAGCATGCATCACCAACAGAAAGATCTGCTGGCATGATAGCATCCCTTCAGGGACACACCATCACAACACATCCTCCCACCCTCCTTTGGACCTTCTCCAAGTCTGCAATGCAGGTGCTACGTTCAGTGTCTCATCCAGCAACTCTGCTGAGTAAAAAGCCCTGTCGAAGGGGGCTGATTCAATTTGCAAACAAGCTCATGCGGCTGTTTCTAAAGCCAGGTGACCCTTGGAGCAGGGGCTCACTGTATCACAGTGGCTTCAGAGTGAATACTAATTCTGGCAGGGAAGGAAATAATCGTGATGGAGACATATCTACAGCACTCCTTCCCTATTGTCTGCATCCTCTGCCACCTGCTCAAACAGAGCCAGGGCTTCTCTGTTCCCTTTTTGTATCCGTGTGAATGTTTCTTTCTTTTGTCTGGCCCTCCCTTCCACATTTCTTTCTCTCAGTGTCTGGCAAATTCAGAGCAACAATGAAATAACATTTCTCGGGGAAAAAAAACCCAACTCACATCACAGAGTCAAAGTGTCTTCAAAAGAAAAGGGGAGAAAAGAGAAGAAAAGAGAATGAAAGAGAAGGAAATAGAGGGAGAGAGAGAAGGAGAAGAAGAGGGAGGGGGAGAGGAAAAAGGAGAAGGAGAAGGAGAAGGAGAAGGAGAAGGAGAAGGAGAAGGAGAAGGAGAAGGAGAAGGAGAAGGAGAAGGAGAAGGAGAAGGAGAAGGAGAAGGAGAAGGAGAAGGAGAAGGAGAAGGGGGGGAAGGAAAAAGGAGAAGGANAAGGAGAGGGAGAGGGTGAGGGAGAGGGAGAGGGAGAGAGGGAGAGGGAGATGGAGAGGGAGAGAGGAGGCAGAAAACAAGGTAGAAAAGAGTTGAGTCTATTCCAAAATAAGCCTCACTTCCTGGAGACAAGAGAGGTCCACCTGAGCCACCACTAGACATAGGACAGGCATGCTGCAGACACCGCACAACAGCAAGGTCATGGAGTGCCTTGGCATTAATCTGAGACTCAGCCCTGCCACCACGCGTAACTCGGAAGCAACCTTGAGTGTTCTGGCATCAAAATGAGCATTAAAATCAACATGGTGTTGTCACAACACCCAGGCATCCCATGAGCAAATGCTTCTGGGGTTGTATCGAAGCCCACTTCTCCTGTCTTAGGCAGCAGTAAATTCTTGAAGCACGCAGTATCGGAACAGGTACCTCTGAAAGCCAAACTCATATATTGGATACCACAAACCTGGATGCTGAGAGAGGCTCTCCAGGACTACATAGGTAGTTGGTCCCCCACTCAGTTTAACTGTGCTTAAAATCATCCTGGGATACCTCACGCTGATGCTTACGTGTGCCAGAAAATTCACAACTCCAAAGGGTTGTTGCTGTCTTTCTTGCTAAGACTTTTTGGGCAGATACATAAAGACTGTCCAGGTCNTCACACTTTTTTATGTGACACCTCAAACCTGGATGCTCATGGGCCACTAACCAGTAGTGGAAATCAGGGGGAAGGAGGGGGACAACAGAAAAAAATGTAAGAGTGTCATTGGGAAGTTGCTTGTTTGCCACAGATCATAAAATGTGTGAACTGCCTATAATCTTCAGCACGTTGCTTAATGCAGCAGAATATGTTGTGACGGATTTTAACAAGCGCTGCCCGGCATGGAGTGGCAGAGCTGCAGTGAAGTGGCTAAAGCCTGTAATTAGCTCTTTGACTAATAAATCATCTCGTAGCAGCAGCAATGACTCAACTGCACGTCTGGGAGACATGAATCTCATGGAGAAACCTCCGGAGAAGCACAGACCACCACTGCACACACACACAGCTCCTGGCAAATGCCAGTATTTGCCTCCAGGACTGGCATTGCTGTGGTGACAACTCCACTGTGACTCACACGGGCTCCCTGGGAGGAGGGTTACTAGTCCTGCACTGCAGATGGGGAAGTGGAAGCGGGCAGAGGCAAAGGGACTAACCAAATGTCACAAGGTGAGTCAATGACTGGAAGAAGGTTGGACTCAAGCCTTCAGCACCTCACCCTTTTTTGGACCCGTTACAAGCTGGCATCTGTCAGACTGCTTACATGGGGTTTATATGTCCCATCACCAAAACCCCACAGAATAACCTCAATTCTCAGTGTTGATGTGGACACCAGCCCCTTTGGAAACCATTCTGAATACAAACAAGGATGTGACACTGTGAGGATATGGGTAGGTCAAGCTGCAAATAATGACCAGGGGTCATGGCTAAGGTGCTCCATCATGCTGAGAGAACAAGGGCAGGACCAACTACTGTGTGGTGACACCAGCCAGCCTAGAGAGTAAAAAGGGCAGTTTGCAAGCTAACAACCAGCCTTTCCTTGACTGTGGCTGGAATTGGGTAGGCAATAAAGTAAAAAGGGGTTGCAACACAACACCAGATCCCATTAGGACAGTGCTGTAGGCACTCCTGGTCCTCCTTGGCCCCTGCACCTCTCCTGAGTACACAGGGCTTACTCACCGAAGTATTCTGACACTGCACACTGGAGCTGTTGAACCTCAGGGCAGGCACCCGCTGTTCATTGCCCTGGATGTTCAAGATGCACTCATAGCCTCGCTGGCCCGACTGTGGCTGGGGCAGGTTCTTGGCCTTCAGCGTGATGGGCTTGATGACTTCCACCGGCACCAGGATCTTCTCTGCCTGCAGCAGCTGAGGACAGTCCTAGGGAGAGAGAATACAACGCGCCAAGTCAGGACATGGGTTTCCCAGCCCCAGGTGGAGTCCTCTGATGCTTCTCAACCTTCTCACTTCATGCTTCGCTTCCACCGATTAGAAAGCCTTGGCATCTCCCTGGGCCTCAGCCTATTACAAGGGTATTCAAGGAGCATTACTGGGAAGGCTCAGATAAACAGGTGAGGAAGGATTTCTTTGACAGTCCATCCTTTCCTATCTCCCTTGTTCACACTACAGACTTTCAGCCTTCAGGACCCAAGGAAGCTACCTCTGGTGCTTTTTAATAGCTGCTCCATTAATCAGGTAGTGGGAAAGCAATCGTCTCCTATGCAGGGACTTATCCTGGTCTCAACGCCGTGACATGAGTAGTGAATAAAGCAAAAACCTGAGCATAATTCCTTGCCTCCCCAAAAGCCAATGCACCACTGTACAAGAGGCACAGCTCCAGCTAGCTCCAGCAAGACATGTTGTAAACTACAGAGCCTGGACTGTTAGAAAGAGAGTTTGTTTTGGCTTAGAAGGGGACAGAATATTTATTACAGATGAACCCAGCTCCCCAGAAACAACTGTTACACAGTGCACGGAGATCCCTTGGAAAGGCTGACCATTATTTCAATGCAATCCTTTTGTGGCTGTTGCTAATCCAGTGCCTCTTGGTGGGTCCCTCACACAGGCCACTCAGAGCTGCGATGCAGGAGGCTGCATTTAAAGTCTCATTAATTTTGCACAGCTTTAGTTAGAGTAGCAATGCGCTGCTTCTTCCTACTACAATCAGACAACTGCCAGCTGTCAAATTCATGTATTCTAGGAAGCTATCAACTCTTTAGGAAATTACTGTAGCGTTCTCCTGGCTAATCCAAGGCAGTTTGATATAAAATGGGATCCTTTAAAAAAAACCCACTACAACAGCCTACAAAACATAAGCATGCCATATGCACAGACCAGGCTGTCTTGATCGTTTGTGAGTGCCTGGCTGTCCCCTCTTTTAAGTCTTTTCAACTCCTAGATGTCAAGGAAAAGCCTGTCCCCTCTTTTTTTCTTCCCTGCACCATTTAGCACACTGCCTGCTCTCTGTAAGAGCACCGTGGTACTGAGATGGTGCAGCCACCCTCTCCCATCCTGAGAGCAACACCATTTCAGCCTGTCATGCTCAACATTAAAGCCAGGTCCAGTTGGTGCAAGCAGAGACAAAGAACTTACATAAAGAGGTGCAAACTTAATCTCTATGTATGGGCAAGTGGTAGCCAGAGGAAAATGACTGATCCAGGGCTGGAAAGCAGGGAAAGGGACTGAAAGTCTCAAAAGTGTAATTTATGGCTTATGAAAGCCTGGGAGCTTGTTAGAGCAGATGGTGGAAGCATCTTACTGAAGCAAATAGTTTAGGACAATAAAGAAATGGATTAGATGTGTAACATCTGCAGTTACACCAATCAGGAATAGAATTACAAGAGCCATCAATCATCACACTGCGGGTGTGAGCTGATCCATTGCCAGAGGCAGGAAGAAAACCCAGTAAGAACCCAGCGCATCATTGCAGTGAGGTTCAGAAGCCTTCCTCGGTCCCCAAGGTCTGTTGGTCACAGTGGGGATGCCAGACTGAAGAGCCTACGGAGCAACATGATTTCTCTTCTGCACTTAGAAGGTGATGCTGATGATGTAAGCAATTGACAGCTGCTGATGGAGTTCAACTGGCTTTACCCAGGCTAATACCAGAACCAGGTCAGGCAAGCACAAAGTCAGTGGAGCTGGATGGAGGTAAACCATCTTGGGTATAGTGATCATTTTTCTGGGCTAATAATAGAATCATAGAATGGTTCAGGTTGGGAGGGACCTTAAAGATTATTGAGTTCCAAACCCCCTTCCACCAGAGCAGGTTGCTCAAAGCCCCATGCAGCCTGCCCTTGAACACCTCCAGGGATGGGTCATCCACAACTTCCCTGGGCAACCTGTTCCAGTGTCTCACCACCATCACAGGAAAGAATTTCTTCCTAGTATCTAATCTAAATCTCCCTTCTTTCAGTTTAAACCTGTTACTCCTCGTCCTATTGCTCCACTCCCTGATAAGAGTCCCTTCCCATCTCCCCTGTAGACCCCTTTAGATACTGGACGGCCAGTATAAGATCTCCCCAGAGCCTTCTTTTCTTCAGGTCGAACAACCTCAACTCTCTCACCCTGTCTTCACAGAAGAGGTGCTCCAGCCCTCAGATCCTCTTCTTGGCCCTCCACCAGACCCATTCCAACAGTAAGTGCTACCAAGGGTTCAGAGTTAACTAACCCTTAACTGCAGGGTTAAGTAGCTGCTTAGTATGAAAACATGAAGCATTATCTAAACCCAGGTGATTTAGACCTATAAAAACCCAAAGGGCAGGGGCAGGAGCTGGTCTAGGATATATATATACCCCTGTACTGGGCAATGGTGAAGACACACCTTGAGTGCTGCGTCCAGTTTTGGGTCTCTCACTACATGAAAGGCATTGAGGTGCTGGACCATGTCCAGAGAAGGGCAATGGATTTGGTGAGGGGTCTGGAGCACAAGTCTTGTGAGGAGCAGCCAAAAGAGCTGGGGATGTTCAGCCTGGAGAAAAGGAGGCTGAGGGGAGACCTTCTCGCTCTCTACAAACCCCTGAAAGGCAGCTGTAGTGAGGTGGGGACAGTCTCTTCTCCCAAGGAACAGGCCATAAGACAATAAGAAACTGTCTCAAGTTGCACTAGGGGAGGTTTAGGATGGATATTAGGAATTTTTTTTTATGCTGAAAGGGTTATTAAACATTGGAACAGGCTACCCAGGGAAATGGTTGAGCCACTAGCCTGGAGGTATTTAAAAGACAGGTAGACGTGGTGCTAAGGGACATAGTTTAGTGATGTTTTTGTCAGTGTTAGGTCAAAGGTGGGACTAGATGATCTGAAAGGTCCTTTCCAACCTGGACAATTCTATGATATGAAAATAACAGTGAGACTTCTAGTTCTGATCATGCCAGCAGATACCATGTGTAAATACCATTTGGGACTGCATGGTTTCAATACCCCCTGCATCTTCCCCTTTACCTCCTCAACATGTCCTGAAGCCTCTGAATCAGATCCCTCTCTCTTTCCTGGCATAAGAAAAGACCTTGGCAACACCATCTTCATTTTTGTTTCCTCCCCAGCATTAGGAGTTGAGAGAGATGCACTGGCAGAGTGAATCAGTGGGACAGGAGGATGGGAAAGCTCTATCTGCCACTGAGCAGCCATTTCCCAAGAGTGGGCATTTTGCTTGATGTCTGTCAAACAGAAAAGCTTCTGAAAGGGGCCAGAGGATGGGGGTTGGAGATAGTCCACTATGTTACCTGCAGGCCAATCCCAACTCTGCAAGCTGGTCTTTCTTGTCTAGCTTTATTCCATTGTCCTCCCCCCACCACCACTGGTGCTGTAACCTTCCTGATAACACTTGTTTCAAGTTCATTAACAAGCAGTGATTGCAGCAGCCCCAAAACAGGATTCGTTTGCATATAAAAAGCTTTGCAATGCTGTGAGGAAGTTCATTATAGATAATTGAAGAGGCAAGCGCCATAAAGAGGAAATCCTCCCAATGTGGCATTATCTGATTGACCTAATGTTCTTTCTAATTGAAACAGGGTGGGGGGCAGGGGAAGGCAATTTCATTGGGTGATGCACTGCTTAAAACCTCAGATCTTGGACTAGGTTCTGGGTTCAAATTCAAACAGAGTATTCATTTTGCAGCCTGTGTCAAGCCCTACCCGGTCAGCTTTGGGTGCCTGGTCAAGTTTATATTTTTGAGGGTGAAACATCAACTTACTCAAAGCAAACCCTGCAGCAGGACACAAGCAGAACAGTCCTTAAAAAAGAGTTATCTTAGGTATTTTCTAGCAGAGGTAGCTTCTCTTTTCCTTTCTTCTGCCATGGACATCACCTAGGTCGGAAGACCACTTTTTTCACATGATTTAGGGAAATAAAACCAGCTACTGCCAACAAATGTAGCAAAGAAGGGCAGAATCCCATCCCTTTTGTCATTGGTATATAATAAATTAAGGCTTTTCCCAAATCTAATGGGAGCTGGTTCAGATTCCAGAGGAGCTAAAATCCAGTTTAATCTGTACTAGGGCAGCACATTTAAAGTGGACTCCTGTTGATTAATTTTGTGTGTGTAGCTTCATTCTGTTCCTTAAATGCTTTCAAATGAGTCAGGCTCTTTAAAATAATATCCTCCACCTTTGCCAATTACTCCTATCAGCAGCGATGCACACCTCAAATCACCAAATTTTGCCAGTTATCAAGTCAGAGAGCTTTTGCAGTGAAAACACCACATGAAATGGGCTGTATTCATTGGGTCGATGGTAGTTTAATTTTCCTTATTTATAACTCCTCATAGAATGCCTGCAAATGTGTTTTGCTGTAGCTTGCAGAAATAATGGAATCTCAGAAATATGAGAATGCTTTCTCTCCTTTTCTCTCACATATGTGTTATGGCCCTCATCACAGCAATACCTGAGTGAATCCCCAGTGAGATGGGGATTCTACTAAAGAGGGCGATGAAACCTCTCAGGCTGTGTGGTCTTAGCCCTGAACTAATTAGTTTTGTTCCTTTATGGTACGCCATACATATATAGTTACGATTTCATGGGGATTTCACCACACTATTTTCAACTCTAAGCTGGAGACTGACCAGAGACTCTGAGTTATCATCCTCTCATAGGGATGAAGCTTGTAGGGATCTTTCACAGTCTTGTGATATTCCATGGGGTTTTTCCAAGCCTTATTTTGTACAGTTTCACACTCAGTCTCTATTTATGGCCAGGATCAGAAGTCCAAGTCTCATCAAAGTGTTTTTCATTTCCTAAAAGAAAATGGGTCTCATCTCGTTTGAATGACAGGCATCCTACATGGTAACAGGTAAAACATCCCTGAGGGTTTAACACAATGACCTGTCCACCTATCAACAGTCTCCACCTTATATTGGTGTTCCAGTTCACTTGTCTTCCCCCATGCATTTCTTGGCATCCAGAGTATTCAGGTAAGGGAATCTTCCCTATTTTTCCTTCATATGGCTACCTCACAATCCTTGGTACCATTGGCTGGATCTCCACTTTCTACAGAAGGAAAGAAGAGCTCCCCTATTGCTGAGTGCATTGTAGGCATGTTTGGCAAAATAAACTCAACTCTTGGAGATGGATTCTCACCCTTCCCAGAAGAGCAGAAGTCATCTTCATTCAGGACTAGACCTAGCCACCAACTCCACTACTCCTCTCAAAGCATCCAGCTCCCCTTTTCTCCTGCCATCAAAATCCATTTCATCATCCTCAGTTTCAGGTTGGGTTTTGGTTTTTTTTCCAAGACTTTCTTTTCAGTATCCCTTATCCAGCAGCCATCTTTGTGTCCTACCCAAGCCGTCCTGTCCGGAAGGAACATGATCAAAAAGTGAACCTAAGTGGGGACCCCATAGGAAATGATACTCAGATTGTTATTTATTATGCACATACAACACATCCTTGGTTTGCCTGCCCTGCTGAGTGCAGTGTACCATTTTCCATGTGTCCCCTATGGCTTTCTCACCCTCCCACTCTATGCTGTAATCAAGCCAAGAAGGTAAAATGTAAGAGACAAAGACTGAGTCTTTATAAAGATATTTAAACCACAGCATCTGGATGCTCTGTTCATTAGATTAGATTAAAAAACATTAAAAAAAAACCCAACAAAATGAAACAGGGAAACAGAAAGAAAAGGAAAGGAAGGTGAAGGAGAAAAAAGAGAGGGAAAACAGGCAGACAAAACCCCCTTAATTTTTTTTTTTTTTTTTTTTTGTCATTGATTTTAGAGGAACCAGTTTTCATCTGGATAAAAAGGAGGAAAACAGCAAGTTGGCAGATGAGAGGCAGCAGGGACCATCTGGAATATGTTGCCTGAACTTCTCTCTCACACCTCAGCATGGTCACTCGAGTTCAGGGCTGTGACACCACCCAAGCAAAATCAGAAGCCTGTTTAGCATCTACCCTGTTCTACTGCAAACAGAGACCTTCAGACTCCAGGGCTGACAAGCTGGTTCCTTCCATGAATCAGTTTTAAACTCTTGTACAACTTCCCAGACACAAGATAATCTGGAGGAGAAGGAAGCAGCAAGGAGCTTGGCATTCCCAGTGCAGGCGGAGAAAGGATGAGTTATAGTCCACGTTGTGTTTACATTATTACACCACTAATTCTTAGCATCATAAAATTATATTTAAAATTTACACGAACAGTGCCAGGGAACGTTATTAGGTTATAAAGTGGAATCAGGTCAATGCTTTGTAGGCAGGATTCCAAGCTCCATAAATTTCTGGATATACTTCCCCCAAATTTACATCGTCACCAGCAGCAAGCAAACCAGCTACAAAAAAGCTCACCCGGTCAAAGTATTTTTTAATGCACCATATATTTTATCTGCACTTCCTAAGTTTACAGTGTTGTTAGTTTGATTGATGGTGTGTTTATTTATTGCCACAGCAAAAGTAATAATACACGAAGAAAATGCTTAGAACTTTAAAGGCAGCTGATGAGGAGAAATCAACAGGATTTATGGGAAGAGTAAACATCTGCAGAGACAACAAAAGGATAATTGAGTCCTTGCGTCGCTGTCATTTCTGGTGTCTCCTTTCTAGTTAAGAGTCTTCGATGTGTTCAGGAGCAAATATCAGCTCTCTTTTGTCAGACATTGCAAGTGGTTCTGGTGCCTGCGAAAAGGTGGTTGCCCTGGATGCTGTGCTCAGTCTGTAAAAGAGATTTGGACCTGTTGAAGCTCTGTGCACCGCAACAGCTACCTCCCTCAATGGTGGCTTGCACAGATCAGTGTACAGATACCACTGCTGGAGGAAGGGAGACCAACAGATCGATAACAGATCATTAGTTTAGCTGCCATATCCTCCTGGGTCCTTGCCTTCAGTACTGTGAAGGCTGGAAGAGTGATGAGCGACCCTGATCACCAGAGAGTAGATACTCAAAAAGCAGGCCCTAAATGAAGATAACTGACTCCTCTCACATGGCTCACTGCTGTATCCTGTTGATCCAGAGCAAAGTGTCTCCCCTCAAGGCCACACAGGCAGTGCAGGGAAATGACCCAGGTCAGCTGAGAGCTTGATCCCAACCTAGGACTATTTTGCCTCTGAAGTCAGTCCACACATCTCTGCTGATCAACATTAATGATTTTACCCTCCTTTAATTCTTTATTAATAGAGTCTTTCTCAGCTGGTCCATTATTTCCCAAGGATCAAGGTCAGGCTGCCATAATTATCCAAGCACCACATTTATCCTTTTTAAATAGAGACACAACGTTAGCTTGCTTTCAGCCCTTTGCTGCTTTGATACATGCTCAGAAGTAAAAGTAATGATCCGGGGAGCAGGAGCCTTCTGGTCACTGGATGAAGGGAGTGGACTGATGACAAAAATAGTAGATGACTGTGTCATTAGCTACATCTGCTCAAAGGAGAGACGTTACTGGAGATGTGCAAGAAGTCTCAATTCTAGTGTTTCTCTAGTAATTATAAGAAATTATAAGGAATATGTCTGCGTTGAGGAAGGTGGTGTGTATGCAAGAGACAAGATAACCACATATTAAGTTGGACAAAGTCTGTCATTTGTTAAAGGAAAACCCTGGTGAAGTAAGACAGCCCTTTAGAATAGCACAAAGTAAAATCGGATTGTGCAAAGCCATGGAAACCACCAGGCAGAGAACAGGCAGCTTATAAAGCAGTAATGATTTTTCCTCTAATGATTACTATATAAATCTGCATCCTTCTGCCTAGCCAGCCTTCTGCCCTGCTGCAAGGGGTTCCATCTGAAGTTCACAAGATCTTTTATGTATATCTAAGCACTCTATGTGCATGGCACCTCAGAAATTTTGAGCATTGCAATAATACCCCTTATTGTTTATGCATGTAGGTACCAACAACGTTGACATATCACTTCTCAAAGAAGCTAATTTTCCTGTACATCTGTGCCAACAAATGGGTTTTGCATGTGAAAGGGACATTCTCCAACTCAGAGACCCTCAGAAGCGACAGGGAGTCTCATGAAAACACTCTCATATGGGTATCTTTGTTGTGTAATAAGGGCTGAGCCCAAGCTGTAGCAATTCCTTCTCAAGAGAGGTCTGAAAGTCTGTCTCTTCTCTAAAGCTGCCTATTTTTACAAAGTTAGTAGGAACTAGGTATCTTTGAGAGCCCCAGAATTTGGCTCAACTAGGCCAAGAATGGCCAATGAGTTCAGAATTCAACAGAGGAGACGGAGTAACAGATGGACTGGAGGGGCACACACAGGTCACGTTGATGGAATCCTGCTTCCTTTGGAAACCAGGACAAAAGCCCAAAGAGTCATAATACTTTGGCTTCCACAGTGGGAAGGTAAGGACCATGATATCATGGCTCTTGTCACCCTCTTCCTCACCAGGATCCATGACAGCATGAGATAACATCCAAGCCAAAGCAAATGGACTCATGCTGCAAGACAAGGTGGGGAAAGAGGGTCTGGGCTCAGCCTCCTGCAGATGCCCCAAGCAGGGTAGGAAACACATTCCAGCCTCACCTCTTCTCTGCAGCTTCAACATTCTGAGAATATTTCTCCTTGGCCAGGTCCCAAAAGCTCCCATGTCCCAAACCAGTGAATGTAGTTGATACTACAATGGAAAAAGCAAAATCTCCCTGCTTCAGAGCCAAGCCATCACCCTGGACTTAATCTGAATGGGGAACCATCATTCCTCCATAAAATTGAGTTTGAGTTTCCTCCCCATCCCTGGAGGTGTTCAAGGCCAGGCTGAATGGGGCTTTGAGCAACCTGGTCTAGTAGGAGGCATCTCTGCCCGCAGGGGGGTTGGAACTAGACAATTTTTAAGGTGCCTTCCAAGCCGAACTATTCTATGATTCTATGAAACTGCAGGGCACCGTACAGATCCTAGCGGTCCTAAGAGATGTCCAGAGAACCAGAAAATCCTGTAGCCACTGCAGGCATTACGATGCTATTGAACTGAGCCAGGTTGTCAAAACAACGTAAGCTCTTCTTGATGTTATTTCAAGGGTGCTGTGTTGGCGGGGACGGGTGAATATTACCCAGTTGCATTCTGAGATCACTCTGTCCTGCAGGGTAAATAATCCTCTGTTACAAAGACGAGCAGTCTAATTGATACAAGTAATATTTAGTAGGGACACAGTATTGAGTGTCAGATGCTTCTTACGTGTCCATTCAAGCTAAATTCCCTGAGTTGCTCCTAGTAATTACATGAACGGGTCCTTGATTAGTTACTCGCATGGTGGCTGGAGATGCTAATAAGCTCTAAGAAAACAAGGTGTGTATTAAGGCAGTATGAAGCACTCATCATGAAAACGTTTTTCCCACCAGTTCACAATTCCCATTTTGATTTGTTTGGAGGTCTAAAGGATAGACACGATAGAGCTGCCCTACACCAGGAGACATTTCCTGCATATCCACCACCATAATAATCAGAAAAGCTCCTCTAAAGTTACTGTGGAAACTGAACGATTTACCTGCCTTTCCCCCTGCCAGCTGGACGGCTGCAGGGCAGAAAGGCTCAGAGATGACAAAAGGGACTCAAAAATAGCAGAAGAAACCACACACAGTCTTTCCATGTTTTTCTTCACCTCACTGCAAGTCAGTATGACTTGCAAACAACAGCAAATTATCTAATTTGTTTGTACATGCTCAGAGACTTCTCATGAACAGCCCCCACTGCGAGATCACAGCTCCAGGTACTTAGTACCGTACAAGTACCTATTAACAGAAAATGCTTACCCAAATCAGAAAAGAGTGTGATAGAAACAGGGGCACAGAAAGGTGAATGTGTCCATCTCAGAGCCAGGAATAAAACTCTCATCTGCTGAAATAAAACCCATGGCCTCATTCACTACCTGATACTGCCTCTGAGCAGTATTTTCATGCTCTAACAGGACTCCATGCCCAAAGAGAAAGCTTTCTGCCTGACCTACAATGTCTGTGTTTAATTTTCTCTTATTATTCGCTGAAACACCCCATCTGAAGAGGATGTACCCACTACATGATTAATCCCCATTTCTTGGAAAAGACTGTAATGGTGGGTGAGGACTGAAACACCAAACCACCAGGAGTCACAGCTGATCTAAACCACCACCTACAGCCTCCTCCCAAATTACCCCTGCCTCCACCTGGACAAGACTGAACTTCATCACACGTGCTTGGAAACACTTCTAAGAGCTAAATAGATGATAAACACCAAAACCCCATGCTGCTTAAAAGCAGGTGCTGCGAAATACATGCATCACTACGCCAGATCCCATCTGCATGGGGTGGCTGCTCCTGCACACAGCAGCTGCCTGTCTAGGGCTGCTCCTGGTCCCCCTGCCTCTCCCGCTGGTCCCCCTGCCTGCTCTCAGCACTTGAAGGCAGCAGGTTGCCTGTGGTTGCCATAGAAACTACACCTCGCACCCTCCCCTTAATGATAGACAGGTGCCAGGATAAGTGAGGGGATAATCGACAAGCAGGGAGGGATTCGGTGCACTGGTATTGGCCTCGCTGCAACTGTCATTAGAGTCCCTGAGTAATGAGAGGGACATTAATTTGAGCAGAGATGGGTTTTCTCTCCTCCTCGTGCGGATGCTTCCAGCAGCCGCCTCTCTGGCCGGGTTAAAGGAGGCTGGAAAGAAGAGCTGGAGGGAAACTGAGCAGTTGCCACAGCAACAGCTGACGATGCAACACCAGAAGGTTCATGGGTGCAAGAGAGTAAGGAGTTGACCGTGCTCACCTGATGGGCCAGCAGGTCTTCTACCCTCTCCCCACTGCAGCCACCCAGGCTTTTCCCCCGGGGAGCATTTTGGGAGGAGGTGAGTACTGTGCCTTCCTTCCTCACCTTGCAAAGAGGACAGAACAGGGCATCTGGGGGCTCTGAAATCCTCTCTGCTTTTTGAGACCATGGGGTAAAGCCTTCCCTGAGCCAGACTGAGATGCACCAGCAGGGTGGAGAATAGTTTCAGTTGGAAAGGATCTACAATCATAGAATCACAGAATCATAGACAAGTTAGAGTTGGAAGGGACTTTAAAGATCATCCAGTTCCAAACCTCCTGCCATGGGCAGGGACACCTCCCACCAGCCCAGGTTGCTCAAAGCCCCATCCAGCCTGGCCTTGAACACTGCCAGAGATGGAGCAGCCACAACTTCTCTGGGCAACCTGTTCCAGTGTCTCATCACCCTCACAGCAAAGCATTTCTTTCTGGTATTCAATTTAAATTTCCTTTCTTCGAATTTAAAGCCATTACCCATTGTCTTGTCACTCCACTCCCTGACAAAGAGTCCCTCTTCAGCTCTCCTGTAGTTCCCTTCAGATACTGTAAGGCTTCTCTAAGGTCTCCCCGGAGCCTTCTCTTTTCCAGGCTGACCTTGTCAGTCAAGGCTGACCAAGAATTAAAGCCTGTTATTTAGGGCATTGACCAAATGCTTCTTAGGTGTCTGACAGTTCAGTTTGAGCTGTCTTTATCTCTCCCTGCCTTCTTTTTACCCATCTCCCAAAAATGCCACCCCCAATATGGACAAGAGGCCCATCAAAGGTAAATCAGTGCACTCCACTGCAGAGGCCACTGGTCAAACTCTTCACTGGGCAGAAGGCACAAGCAGCGCACTGCTCCTCAGCAGCTGCTCACCAGCATGTGGCTCACACGGCTTTCTATCCCTTTTGACAAATTAATATTTGAAGCAGTTGTTTCTTTTATGTGGGCTTTACTGTCATTAGCACGTACAACTCAACATAAAACACTTTGGTGCGAGATCTTTTCTTCTGTTTTCTTTTTAGGCAGCAGATGAGAATCCTTTTAATAAAAAGCTTGTTTGGGGGAGAAAGAAAAACACATGCATACGCAGATTGGCTGAGCAGGGAAAGATGAAAACCTCCTTCAAGGTAATTAAATGATTATGTATGTTTTAAACCCAGCGGATAACAGATTTGTTATCTAGGCTTGCTTTTGGCTTTTGCCATCTTTTTTTTCCCCTCTCTTTCCCCCACACAAAGCTACAATCCTTGCAATGCCTGGAACAAGATAGTGTTCATCCTAGAGAAGGAGGAGGCACAAAAGAAAACATAATCCTTTATCCTATCATCTCAAGTAGGCTACCCCAGCTCACCCAGCCTTATACGGATCTCTGTAAAAGACTGTTGTTAAAACTACCCCTCTGGATCACAGCAGGTCTCTACAAAGCCAAGACGGACAATGTCATCAGGTGCATGGGGTAATAGATATCAGGAGAGACCAGTGCTGTTTCTGCAGCTCCTGTCATACCAGAGACCCTAAATTGTTTTGTTCCTCTGTGACTCTATTTCCCTCCACTACTTTAAGAGCTGGAGCCCCTCTCTTATGAAGACAGGCTGAGCGAGCTGGTGTTGTTCAGCCTGGAGAAGAGAAGGCTCCGGGTAGAGCAGCCTTCCAGCACCTAAAGAGGGGCTACAAAAGAGATGGGGAGGAACTCTTGATCAGGGATTGGAGCCATAGGATGAAGAGTAAGACTTTTAAACTGAAAGAGGGAATATTTAGATGAGATCTCAGGAAGAAATTCTTTGCTGTGAGGGTGGTGAGACACTGGAACAGGTTGCCCAGAGAAGCTGTGGCTGCCCCGTCCCTGGAGGTGTTCGAGGCCAGGCTGGATGAGGCTTTGAGCAACCTGGTCTGGTGGGAGGTGTCCCTGCCCAGGGCAGGGGGGTTGGAACAGGATTATCTTTAAGATCTCTTCCAACTCTAACCATTCTATGATTCTATAGTACTTGTTGACTGTCTTGCTCATTTACAGAAAAAATGACTGAGCTCTCTTATATTGTGACTGTCGGGTAAGTAGAGGTTGATTGGTCAGTGTGTTAGTCTGCAGTGCAAGGCTTTGGGGTGCAAAACTAAGCCTACACCTTGACATTAGCTACAGTCAAAGACGAAAGTCAAAAGCAGAGACAGGATGGCCAAGAAAGAATATAAACTTGGCCTGTTCATGTCTTTGAGACTACTTCTCTCCACTTTTGTCATCAGCTTTCTTTGGGAAAAACAAGAAAAACAATCCACTTCAGTATTAAAATATCAGGGGTTCTTTTTCCTCATTCTTTCCCTTCTTACCCCCAGTAACAATAATATCAGCTCCTTTTTATCAAGCAAGAAGTCACTCAGTATATTTCAAGCTACTGGACCTGGTTTCAAAAACCTGCTGTAAAGGGAAATTATACGCCAAGGTGAAGCATTTCTGCCGTTAATCATCCAGAGACAGAGTCAACCCTATTTGATTGAGTTCAGTGCCATAATCATAAATACTCTTGCTTTATGACCACGCTGAATTTCTTTACTGGGAGCAAACATGGGCTTTCCCAAGGCTCCCAAACTAGTTGATTCAGCTTTAATGGGGGTAGAGCTGATTCACTGAACACCTGACAAGTGAACAGGTAAGAAAGTTGTGGCTCCTTGTTGATAGCAAGGGATGTGGCTTTTTTGTCCTTTCTCCATCTCTGGTTAAGTTTTGCTAGGCGGTGATGGGACAACTGCCCTGTCCCAGCTTGGGCCTGCCTGATCACAACTATTCACTGTGCAATTCAAAGGCACCCCTGGATGGTAGATCACAGGCTATTCAGATAGAAACAACATTTTGCCTTCTGGACAACATGGGGTGTGGCCAAGACCTCTCTGCTGTCCCACTGGATCAGTCTCAAATTCATCCTGCATTAATCAGCAGCTCATCCTACAAGGGGATAAAAAAAAACCCCACCTTAAAACCCAAGGATCCTCTCAGAACACATGAAAAAGACTGGAAAGAAAGGCAGGTGAGCCCAGGGGAATCCAGAAGTTTGTGAGATGTGCCAAGGAAATGATGGATCTGGATGTACACAACCCTCCCTTCAAAGTGCTCCAGGTTGGTCCAGGGGTGATGGGTACCGTCCCAGTCAGCCCATTTACATACGGATAGTGGGAAGCCTCAGCCCACACAATGGCAAGATGTTGTACATGCAAAAAGAGAAGAAAAACAATCACCTGGAGGTGGGTGCATAAGCAAAGAGAAGGTAAAAGCCACAGTGTCAGGGAGGGAAGCAGGCTTCGCGTGCCAGCAATGGTGATCACAGAGGTAGGGATTTTCTGGGGCCAGTCCATATGACAGAGTAACACACAGTATTTTTTTGCTTGGCAAATAGTTTCTTGATGCAATCAGACTATAAGATCCTGGAAGCCAGCCATGCTAATCTACTCAGTAGACTCATGGAAGGACTGTAAATGGGATGGTCCAACCACTCCAAGTTGGTAGTACAGTTTCACTTCAAAACTTCCCCAAGATTTACTGATTTAGCAAGTACTCATGCCTGGATGGTAGCAAACGCACCCTGTCCTCATCCTCTGGGGGTCCAAATGAAAGTACAGGAAAGGATGGAAAGAAACATTGCAGACCGAGATGAAAGGCCAGTAAAAATAGGCCCACTCAAGGTGATGGTATGTTTTGAGCACTAGTGAAGATGGCACTGGGAAAGCTGGAAACAGACCTCAGTCCTGTCAGCCTTTTGAATCATGCTAGGTGATTGGATGGGCAATGAAGAGCCAGGCTTGGCTTCAAGATACCGAAGAGTTTCTAGTGTTCAAAGAAACCACTCAATGAATAGGTTTGAGCACCGGAAAGCAAAGGGAAGAATTAATGTTGAAAGTAAAAAATAGACAGTAGAAATTTCACTGAGAGAGGTGAGTCAGTGAGAAGATGGCTTCTCAAGAGAAACATGGGAGAGAGACTCAGCATTTGCTCAAAGTGTCATTTGACAAAACCTTTCTGGGCACAGCAAATGTGAATCTGTGTTTGCCAGAATGCTCTTGTGATGCCATCCTTCCCCAGCCTTGTGATCCTTGAGGGCCACAAACACACAGAGAACAATGAGGAGGACCCTGAAGCAACACTTCAGGGCATTTCTCACACTGTCAGGCAGAGAGTTATCTTTTAAAGTTTTGGGCTTTTTATGGCCATTATTCTTGCAGATATTGTCCACTTGTTCAACTGCTGAGAAGCTTTCGTTCCACGCAGTGGACATCAAAACCAGCTCCTGACCTGAGTAGCTGACTGCCAAATGTTGTCTCTCATGGGAAAGAGGTTTTGTGATCAGAGATGGTTTTGCTGCAGAAGACAAGCAGGCTCCCACCCTCATTAGCAATGATCAATGTACATAAATGTCTCGCATGATGCTGTCATTGCCTTGTAGGTCAATAGTCATCTCTAGGGTCAGGTTTGTGCTCTCCATGCTGAAAGGGACTTGCAAAAAGCTTTTGGCCATGCAAACTTCAAAGAGCAGCATTGCAAGATCAGAGCAGGAGTATTCGAAGCTCAGCAGGAAATTCTCTGTTGAAGCAGATAAAGCCCCTGATCTCGAGTTGTCTTGTAGTCTCGAGATGACACCTTTCAGGAAGAAACTCAATGAGAAGTGATAAAGCAGCAATAGAAAAGCTGTGCTAAAATGGGCAGATATGGAGAGGACAATTTTTCCACTACCTCCTCCCCAGTTCTGCAGCTCAAGACCTTGGCAGAGATAAAGACCAAGGCTTATGCCATCCCCAAGTCCCTTCCCTAAGGAACTGGGATGATACAGAGCTTCTCATGATCTCCTTTCTGATAGGAACGAGTGTCAGAAATACCAGGGATGTGATAGGGGTTGAGGGAGCCCTCCAGCTCCAGCTCCTCAGCAAGTTTTCCGGTAGTTTTTCAGCAAATTCTGAATCCTGGCAGATGAAGAACTCACAGACTCGCAGGCTCGTGAATATTTATGTCCTGTCCCAATGCCACGGCAGCTCAGGATGTCTGCTCCACAACAACTCAATCATGTGACATCTCAACCAGCACATAACAAAGAGGTGAGAGGGATCAGGGGATGCCATAGGTGGGTGAAGACACTACATGTGTGTCATTTGATTCAGTAAACTGGCTTGACTGGGCCATGGGCTGGGGACAGGTGGAAGAACATGTCTTCATCAGACCCAGCAACAAGCTCTGGGAGCAGTGGGAATTTCTTCTTCCGAATGCAACACACATTGCCGGAGACTCTAGCAGCCGCCTCTGTGCCAGGTGGTTCAGCAGATATCAAATCTCTTAATGGGTACTGGTCCCTTGGGCCAGGCAAACAACCAGTCATCTCAGGTCATTTACCAGACAGGCCAGGATGTTTTCAGACCATTCCTGACCAGGAAGTAATTAAGTGGCTTCCTATATGTATTCTCCTGACCTTCACTTGTCTGCAAGTGCTTATTAGATACAATACGGGCCAGACAGCATTTGCAGCACCAGTAGCCAGCTCTGTAGTAAGCCCCAATGTCCGGTTCAGCTCAGAGACTGGCATTGAGGCATTCCCCAACCTTGTCTGGAGGCAGCTGGATGCACTGGCCATTAGGCACCAAACTCATGAGGCCACAGATGTGCTCAAAACCTGTCTGAATTCCACCAACTCTGTGGACATAGCCATAAATCCTCCCCAGATCTCAGCAGCCTCTCTGCTTGGAGGCAACCTCCTTCTCTCCTGGAGGAGATGCATACCTAGTGTTTCCCATTACTCCCAGTCCCTTGGTACTGGGTGCTTGCAGTGGCTTTCCAAGGGAATGTAGTATATGGGATGGAGAGGGCATGTCACTGGAGGACTGGCGGAGCAGAGAGGAGAGGAGCTATCTGCAGAGGAAAAAGCGAGGGTGTTCTGGAGGGCAAGGAGAAGAGGGTAAATGTAGGACTGGAGGTGAAGAAGGCTTCCCAGACTGTTGATATGACCCAGAACAAAGGGTGACATCAGCCCTGAGCAGCCCACATACACAATGCATACCCCATGCCCCTGCCTACCTCGGGCAGCTTGACTCGTCCTTCCTGGAAGGAGCAGGAGCTGGGATCGTGAGTGCAGACATGGCGGTACTTGCACCAGTGACACCGGTAAGGGCTCTCCACACATGACAGACACCTAGAGATGGAGAGAAAGAGTAGTAACTTGGCCAGCCAGGGTTTGTCAGACAAAAGATCAGACCTTGAGGGACCGATAGCATTTCTGAACAGGAAATATAGACCAGCAACCATTGGGTTTGCCATTGGGTTTTGCACTAATCCAACACTGTCAGGACTCAGGATGATGCTGGACTTGCCATGGCCTGAACTGGTTGTCAATGAGGTCATCAGTGCCTCATATTAATTAAATAATTAAAATTGCATTCATGTCATTGTAATTAGAATAGTAATAATTATTGTTGCATTTCAGTTGTTGTTAAAACTTTAATCAGACAATGAATAGTTTCTTGGCTTCATACATAAGAGATGTTCCCTTCTTCGCTCATAACAAAGTCCTGAATGTAACAGAAAAACCAAGATCAGGGAATGGTTGGAAACTGCTGCCTCCAGACTGAACTGTAACAGTACCCAGGGAGCTGTGAACATATCATGATAAAGTGGTGGGTGGAGTGGTGTCCATGAAGGCAAGTCCTTGTGAACCAGCAGTCCCAGGTGGCTAGTCCTCCAACTCACACATGACGTGATGCGCCAAGACCAGAAAGCCAAGGAAGAAGCAGAGAATTTTCTCCCACTGTGTCCCAAAGGCTTATCAATGTGAGTTCTGCCCAGGGTGATGAAGCTTCTGCAAATGTACTAAATCTATTCTACTTTTCTTCATCTCAGCAGAAATGTAAAGACAATTGTAGCAGCTGCCCAGGAAGCAGAAGACATGTTTACGAAGTCATCTACATGGGGTGTAGGAAAGAGCCATTCCCTCCATCTCACAAGGTTTTGCTTATGCCCCACAGACCCTGTAGACTGAGAGCTGCAAACATTGCTCATGGCTGCGTTACAGCACTGACTTATACCCACATTACTCTTTTTTATTTTATTTAATACAGTATCTACTCACCAGCAACCAAACTGGGCCATAACGAGCTCTTTGCACAAAGCAAAGAGTGGATGGTAGCAACTCAAACTGTTGGAGATCTACATGCAGCTGCAAGCTCTGGAGTACCTTGGAGGGGACTTGGGGGTGGAAATTTTCCTGGCCCTTATGTGCCACTGTTTTTTTAATGGGCAGGAATGAAAAAAATAAATCGCCTCCAGTAGAGCTTGGCTGAGCCCAAGAGGCAGACGCACACCTTCTCCCCCGTTTCTGTGAAATCTCGCTCAACTCAAATCCACTTTCAGCTCTGGTACAGCGAGCTGTTCTTCAAATTGGTAACAAGTGCTTGCTCTGATACATCAAATTAAAAATGGATAGTGTATTATAGTTTGTCAAGTAAGAAACCAAAACATGCCATAAATATTTAACACCACCATCTCTCCTACTCTCCCCCCAACACTTGCTTTCTGACACTGTTTGTCAAAGCAGCAGGAACATGGAAATAGGATTTGCCTTTCCTTGTGAATTGCTGAGCCGCAGTAATTATCTGCTTTTGGCACTTCTGATGGCTCAGTGGTGGGGACAGAGTTGCTCAGCCTTGCTCAGGGGTGGATCAGCCTGCTGGAAGAGCATCTTTTGGCAGAAAAGCTGCAGACCTGCTCTGGTGAGGCAGCTCCTGAGCTGCCCTGGGTGTCAGCTAAACCCCAGAAGGGTACAGGGCAGGAAAGTTGCTTGCAGGATGGAAAAGATGGTTTTGAGGGAATCAACTGGGTGTTCCCTGCTCAGTTCACATCATGCAGAAACTCCTGTCTTTCTAGATCTGAGGGCCCAAGACCATGCTAACCACCAGGCTCAGGCTCCTATCAGTGGGACTGACAACATGGATGAGGGTTGGAAGTGAGCATGTTATGGGCAGGATCCAGCCATCCACAAACAACTGCTTAACAGGAAGATGAGGGGCCATTTGTGAGGCCATGACTCACTTTTGACTGCCTTCCCTGCCAAACTCCCACTGATGTGATGCTCCTCTGCCTGAGGGACACATGAAGATGTATCACTCCCCAAGGCAATACCTTCCCTCAAAGAATGCTCATGAACAGAACAAATGGTCACTACACTTCTCTTGGTCTTCCAGGGAGAGATCCTACCATGCTGACCATCACTCAAGTGACCCCATGTCACTGGTCACACCCTGACCCCTGGTCAACTCCACATCTAACCAGCTTCTGAGGAACATGTGCCCCAGCCGGCGGTGGGTTCTGTGACAGATCCAGGGGTGGAATGGAAAGCAGGTACCAAAAGAAATGAACATACGAGTTGTGAACGCTGCAGTTGTAGAAGACGAAGCTGGTGCTGGCAAAGGTCATACCCGTTTCCTTGGACTTGAGTTGAAGCTGGACAATGTGATGGTCTCCTGGTGAAAAAAACAGGTACATCAGTGTGTGACTTCTTTATTGGCCTAGTTAAGCCCTGACACCTGAACTCCAGGTCTGAACCTGGAGCTATTCTGCAGTACCTTGGTTTGTCTGTCCTCAATAGCTGTAGGAAGTGCAATAAAATCCTTCTATAGCCTAGTTCTCAACTGGTTCATCTCCCCACCTCTTATGGTAGTGGCATGATGGAGTATGTCTTCACCATTGGAAATTACTGTACCAGTGAGCAGAATCTTGGCTGGATGATGACAACAACAACAACAACATACCTCACCAACTTAAAAAATACGGTGACTGAAGTTATCAAGGAGGAAAGCTAAGCTCAAAGAGACAATGCAGATGTCTGGAATTAGGTGGCCATAAAAATGTCCTTAAAGTTCTTCCTTGCTGCTCATTCATTTGATGTCCCCAGAAGGAAGGGGCCTGTGGAAGACTTGACTTCTGGACCCAAACATTGGTGGCCTGTGCACACACTGCCTGAAGGATAAACATACCTGCTTTCATAAGGGGATGAAGAAAGATCTACTTTCTCCTCACCCTCATTTAACATCTCTGAATAGGGTCCAATATCCAAGACAACATGCCTGAAGGCCACCTCCAGATGCTGCCCCCAGGGAGAAGTTATGCCTTGATAAAACAGGATGGAGGAATGAGCAAGGAGGATAGGTACTGTAAGAGTGAGGTCAGGGTGGGGGCTCCTTATCTGCATGCTGGGAAATGCTGATGAACAAGGAGATTTCCACGTGAACAGGGAGATTCCAGGTTCATTCACCCTATTTACCCCAAGGTCCATTCACCTAAGGCATTGGCTACAGAGAATAAATCTCAGCATGTGGGACATGCACAAGCCATTGCACTTCCAGAAGGACTAACCCATTTCCATACCAGACCCATTCACTGCAAAACCTGTACCTCAGCTCCTACACACCATCTCCTCATCCCCTTTCCCACCATTGCCGTACTGGGCAGTCAACTGGAACCTCTTCCCACAAAGCCAAAAGCCCTAATCAGAGCCCATCAGCTGCGGGCGATGAGTGAGTGCAGTAATTGCAGTAATTTGGCGGGGAAAGGACCCATGTTTAATTCAAGATTTCAACCTGGCCAGCCCCTATCACCTCTATTATCTTCCTCCTCACCTGAAAGATTCATTAATCAATCAGGCTAAAGCAAACTTGACAATTTGTCGCTGCGCACTCTTGCGTGCACACTCACCCACCGACAGGCACACGCACAACACACGCACACAGACACCACACACTTCACTAAACACATTTTGCTGCCAGTGCTCGACTTTGCTGCCCATCTGCTGCCTCCGGCTTTGACAGCTCTGTTAACCGCTTTGTATTTAACAACTTTGCCAGAGTCTCTTGCATATATTTTAAAACAGGATGGGAGGGGTGGATGGCTCCAGGGATTAGATGTGCTACAGAGCTGCGCATAGAATCATAGAGTTGTCAAGATCGAGTCCAACTATCAACCTAACACCGGCAAAACCCATCACTAAACCACATCCCTCAGCACCACACCTGTCTGTCTTTTAAATACTTCCCTTAAATAGACTCAACCACCTCCCTGGGCAGCTTGTTCCAATGTCTGATAAACCTTTTGGTGTACAAATTTTTCCTAGTATCCAGTCTAAACCTCCTGTTGCTCAACTTGAGGCCATTTCCACTTCTTTTATCACCTGTTACTTTGGTTCAAATCTAGCTTCTGGCACTATGCATGGAGGACTTGGTCCTTGCAGAGGTGCGGAGCATCAGCTGCTTAAGTTGATACAAGCCGCAGGTGCCCAGCTTCTCTGGAAGCCATGCTTCATGTAAATCTCTCTCCCTTGTCCTGCCTCCATCTTCCACTAATATTTTTATTTGGTAGTTGAATACAGCCTGGCCTAGGACAGATGTTCATACAAGGAAATAGTTTCTGGCATCTCTCTTGGTAGCCAAACATGACTGATGATAACTCAGCTGGACCTGAAAGTGGTAACATCCTTTTGGGGGCTTGTTTTGGAGCCACAATAGAGAGCACATGCAGCTGTGGGCAGCTTGGGGAGAGCAGAGATGATGGTGACAGTTTGTGTCCCTTCATTTTGCATGGCCTGAGGATCCTCAGAGACAAACTTTACCATAAAATTTCACAAGAAACCAAGTGCAAATATAGCAGCACCCTCTCTGCTCCTCTTGTGGTGATCAGCAGGGTCAAAGTTTTTATATTAAGTCCCTGCAAAGAGCCTCAGATGCTCTTGAAAGTAATTAGAAAAGTTGTTTGAAAAGAGAAACAAAAAATATCAGGAAGTTGAGGGGTGGGGGGCACCCTCGGAGACCACTCTGGGGGTTATTCCTGTGCCCAACCACTCTGAGAGAGGGAGCCAGTAACAAATCCAGAACAGCTGAAGGCAATAAAGACCAGGACAAAGGACAAGGAACTGATCATACAGGTCTAAATCTGGGCGGACCAAGATGAAATTACAGACGGGATCGTCCAGGTCTGCAGGACTTTCTGGCTGCTGCAGAGGATGGAATGTGCTGAGAGCACGCACAGCCGCTTTCCCTGGGTTGTACAGAATCATAGAATCATAGAATGGTCCAGGCCGGAAGGGATCTCTAGGGTCATCTAGTTCAACCTTCCCGCAGTCAGCAGGGACAACCCCAACTAGACCAGGTTACCCAGGGCCTTGTCGAGCCTCACCTTGAATATCTCCAGGGAAGGGGCCTCAACAACCTCCCTGGGCAACCTGTTCCACTCTTCCGCCACCCTCAGAGGAAAGAACCTATTCCTCATACACAGTCTAAATTTGCTCTTCTCCAGCTTGTTGGTATAACTCCAGCCTGAGCAAAAGGTGAGAGAATATCCCACATCATCACTTGCTTTTGCTAGATATATGTAACTGCCACTCGGTGGCAGTCTGAAAACACACACTGTCACGCACACAAGCACCTTAACGCAGGTAGTGATATTGCAGCACAACACTTGCACACGTGTGCACCCAGCACCCAGCGTCCCACCTACTCCCTGTGCTTTGAATACTCTGTCCCCTCACCCTCATGAGCCAAACTCTGCTTTGGAATAAAGGAGGAGAGAATACACAAGGGTGTGAGGTGAGGAAAGAAGGGAGAAGTGGTGCAGATGGAGGAGCTGTGGGATACCCACCATTCTCTGTGATGATCTGGGGCACCTCTTTGGCAGCTGGCGAGATGCATTGGATCTGACTGCCCACCACCAAGCCGTCCATCTCTGAAAGGTCCTCGAAGGTGCAATTGACTCCTGCTGACAGCTCAGGGACATTATAAGTCTCCAAGACCAGCTGCAAACAAGAGGGAGGAAGGGGAGAATAGATAGGGGGGAAAAAAAAAAAAGAAAAGAGAACATACTAAGCCAAACAACAGAGCTGGGTCAGCAGGAGAGAATTACACTGGAGAGGTTGGACAAAGAGCCTCTTGCTAGAGAGAGCATCCTCCTTCAACAGAAAGCAGCGATTCAGGAGAGGGATGTGTGTGTGGAGGGGGAAGGCGATGAGATGCTGATGCTGACACAAGTGGTAGGTGGCTATGCAGGGACAACGGCACTGCATCCCAGTGCTGGCTGGGTCAGTGGAGAGGAGGGAGTGCTCACTATCTGTCATGCAAGTGTAAGGTTAGGCAGGGAGTCTTTTGGGGCCAGCTGTGAAGACTTGGGCTGTGGTGGCCCCAAGGCACGCGGTTTTCTGAGGAAGGTGACTACTACTCACAAGAGGCACTCTGCAGACTACAGAGAAACTGTAGCGCTCCAGTCTAACTCTCTACGGCCTGCTCTCCTAGCATCAGCAGATGTGGGAGCGCTCTGTCACCAAGTTCCTGTGTAAGGAGAGTCTAGTTACAGCCTTCAGTCCACCACAAAAGAAACCATGTCTCTTAGAGGCACAGCAAACCTCTCCTGCCCATCCCACCAAAGAAGCAGTTGGCCCTGGCAACATGCTGTGGGCTGCCATATGTAAAAAACACTGTGAAGGAGAAATTTGTAGAATCATAGAACACTTTGGGTTGGAAGAGGCTTTGACTCTCAACCCCCCTGGGCAGGGACACCTCCCACTAGACCAGGTTGCTCAAAGCCCCATCCAACCTGGCCTTGAACCCCTCCAGGGAAGGGGCAGCCACAGTTTCTCTGGGCGACCTGTTCCAGTGTCTCACCACCCTCACAGGAAAGAATTTCTTCCTAATATCTAATCTAAATCTCCTCTCTTTCAGTTTAAACCTGTTACCCCTCATCCTATGGCTCCAATCCCTGATCAAGAGTCCCCCTCCATGTCTTCCTGTAGCCCCCTTTAGGTACTGGAAGGTCTCCCCAGAGGCTTCTCTTTTCCAGGCTGACCAATACCCCTTGTTCTATTGCTATAGTGGCATTGTCCATGTTTTTATTGTTTATGACAGCCACTGGCATTGCTATGCCATTGACCATGGTCATGATGGAAAGGAATATCATGGCTTGTTTCCACCATGTTTAGAAGCCACTTGTGCTGCTAACTTCCCAGACCAACTAAGGTCCTTCGCCTCTGCTTTCCATCATTGAGGGTCCTGCCCAACATACTAGATCACGTCTTAACACAAAGAGGAATCTCAGGGTACTTGTAGCACCTGCTGATGACCTACTAGTTAGTATAAATTCAGAGGTTTTGTGACCAATCACTAAAGTCAGCCATTTGACGCAGGAACAAATGCAGATGCTCTCCACACTTGGCTCCTCCATGAGCTACCTGAGGCCCCATCTGAGGTGACAGTGACTAAAAAGAGACACAAATGCATGCCGATGTGTTTTTCCTACCAGCACAAAGAAGAGAGGAGGTCAGTCCTGGTGACAAAACAGGAGAGGATGATAACCTAACATAATGCTTACTTCTCCCCCACACTGTGTTTTCCTCACTTAGGGAAGGCTTGGAGATATTCACACCAGGTGTCACTAAGAAGAAAGGCTGAACAGACAGGCCTCAGCCACAGCTGACGTAAAGCCTTTTTGGGACTATGTTAATTTTTGGGCAATGGGAATGGCAACAGGAAAAGGAGATTATTTTTGGTCTTGGATGGGGAATAGGAAAAAGCTTTTGGTTATTTAGCACTCAGGCTCATTAATAGACTGCTAGAAATGGAGAAGGGGAAACTATTTTGGTTAACAAATATTTTTGTCTGAGCATGGGCGATGCAGAATGAAGACGTGCCATGCAGAAGATGACACCAATGGACAAACCAGTAATGCTTGGCAACAGACATCACGAGCCAGTGCACTCTCTAAGCAGATAAAAGTGCTACATCCCACACACCTGCTCTGGAGCTGATCTTATGAAGGAAGACTGAAGCCTTCTCCTGGCAGGTATCTCTTCTGAGAGATCCTAAAGCAGCCCTGGACTGAAACACTCATATACAATTCTTCAAGTCTCTGTTAGTGTCCAAAGTCTAAAAGGTTATCTGGCTATACAGGTACCTTCTCTACCTCCGTGGATGACAACTGAATATCATTGACCCTCTGCTAGAACCCAGCTGTGATTCAGTAAGAACATCACCAGCCATTTGGTCACTGGTGCCGCCCTCCTGATTTGCCAAGAGACTATCTGTGGTGGCTGTGTATGAGCTGGCACACCAGTCTTTCTGGGACTGGGCTCAGCCTCCCATTGAAATATTAATGTAGATTACTGGGTAACAGTCAGGTGAGGGCAACTTCTGATCCCAGCAGCTCTGGGTTGACTTGTCCTGCCAGAGTAACCTAGAGGTAAAGGTCTTTTATTCTGTTATCAATTTCAATCGCCCTGAGCCAGTTAGTCCCCTAGGATTTATTCCAACATGAAAGAATTCAACAACTACTGAGAGAATAAGAAAAAGAAACCTTGAACTCCCAGAAGAACAAAGGACTCAAGATGTCTCAGATCAGTTTTATTTGAAGCCTAGGAAAGTAAAGTCACAGCAAAGTTAAGAGGCTGAAACAAAGCAGCAACAATTGGACATGCAGGCTTTGAAAGGCCGCTTTCGTTAGCCCTGCAGAAACCCTAGCACTCCAAAACCTGTCACCTGGAAGATGTCTGGCAGCTGCACCTTGAGCAAGACTGTTCACACCTTTCAGGGTATGGGGCTAGCGAACAACTCTTCCAGAGATGGTATTTTGAGGAGTCAGTTATCAACTCAATTCCAGCCCAAACTAGAACGGTCAAAAGGTCAGAACCCTAGTAGCCTGAACAAAATAGGTCTCTGCCTCTTTCTCAGAGGGTGTTGGGATCTCACCACATAAGGTACTGCTGTCATGAGCCAGGAGATAAGCCCCAAATTGGTTAGATCTCAAACAGAGATTTGTTGTCTCAAGTCCAGAAAATGATCAGGATCATCTACTGCTCTACCAGCATTCACTGTGTGGCTTTGTTGGCTAATGTCTTGAGTAGCTTGAAGGCATAAAGGCTAAACTTTGTGCTGAGGAAGGTCGCAAGAGAGCATGAACCTTGGCAGCCTTCGGTTCCTCTGTGTAGCAGCCTTCCTCTCTGATCTGTATACTCAGTGCTAGATCTCCAGCAGGATAGCTCAAGAACGACATATTTCCACCCAAAGTGATAGAAATTTGGAGCTTATTGAAATAAAATATGGTGTCCTTTACTTGTCCTTATCCTAGGAGGTAATTTCATTATTCATGATACTGTCCCTCACCTAAAACCCATGCCCAGCCCTACACAAACCCCCCTCCCATGGAAGTAAACAACTACACTGTGTGCACACAGGAATTGCAGGGCACAAAGTCCTTTCAGACCTGCCCCCAGCTCCTCACAGAAAACAGGAAAACCTCTTCCACTCTTGTAGACAGGGCGTAACCAAGGCCAAAATGTCCTTCCAAGGCAAGTCTTTCTCTGAACCAGGAAAGTTGCTGGGGAAGGTAATGGACTCAGGAGAACCTTGTGCATGGAGCTGCCAGTCCTTCCTGCTCGTGCTGAACCCAGGTGGCACATACCTGAGGCTATCAAACTATGTGGGTAGATAAACCTGAGGGGGACAAAGATTAATGTTCCTCACCAATACGTTATACTGGGAGACGGAGATGTTGTTGGGATGCACAGTAAGCCGAACACACTGCTTCATCTCTGAGGCGAATCTCCGAGGCTCGCTGGAGCGTTCGCACCGCTCCTTTCTCGTGCACCTGAGCAAATGGGAACAGAGAGGGACAGAGTTAACACAAAGCCAGGCTAGGATGGTGAGGACAAATCTGGGACATGGAAGGAGCAATGGTTTTGGGTGGAAAGTCAACCTTTGGGACCACACTAGCTGGAAAACCGCACTCATGCCCTGGAGTGTTCTGACTCCAGTGTTAGCGGCCACAGGAGCGCTCAACAGACTGGAGAGTTGCAAGGACGCCATGGAAGGAGGAAGGTGTGTTGGGTGAAAGCCCCATCCCTTGAGTAGGATGCAGAGCTCTAGAGATGCTCTCTACCCACATCACCAGTACAACATAATCTCCCTGGCAGCCCGGAAAACTGTCCTGTCCAAGGGCAGTGGGACATCTTACACTAAGATGTCCTTTTAGAATAACTGTGCATAATCCATGCTCTTTGGCCTTGCTGTGGTCCTTCTGGGCTGCTGGTAGCTCTCTGAAGGGGCAGCCCACCAACCCATTGCCCACAGGCTGCTAAGTAGTCCCAGGCAGATTGAGAGATTTTTGGCATCTGGTTTGAAAGTGCCTAACTGGAGGTGCTCAGAGTTGAATCTTAAAAATTCTGGTGCTTCCATTTAGTGAGAGTTCAGTGAAATTGGTGGGAGCACAGCACCTGGGCTGCACAAGCACCAATTGTCATTGGTTTCAGCACTGTCACTGTCTCTTGTCTCATCTGCCCAGTGTGAATACAAGCCAGCAATGTGAATTGGTAGCAGTGCGCCCTGTTTCAGTCCAGATTTGCATGTGCTTAGCAGAAAATGTATCTGTATTTTACTCCACACACGTTGCCAAGGCCATCGCTTCAAGGAAGGAAGATGTCTGCCTAGAAATCCACAGGGTTAATACAAAAGGACAGCCCCAACTGCATGCCAATTACCTTTTGCCATTAAGCTAATGTTATGGACTTGCACAGGGTGCCTTCAATGGATTTTGTTATTAGCAGTGCTATTACCCCCCATTAAAATCAGCTATAAAGACTAAGTGTGGATGTTAAATTATTCACCCACTCCCAGACTTCGGAGTCTTAGTTGTGAGAGGAGGCGGCTGCTCCAAGATCACCCCTCAACGTCCTTGCTCCCTGGAGCAGAGATTGTCCCTATATGCATAGGGATTTGCAGACAGGGATCTAAGGCAACGCATGAAAAAGCCATTTAAAACCTACCCAATATATGACTGAACCTGAACAGTTCAAAGCTTGGAATCTGGCCCAAAACATTAGGGCTTGGCTTCTCTCTAGTGGCTGGCACTAGGTAAAATGAGCACCCCGATTTCAAACTCAAATTGCCCCATCTTTCTGGCAGAAAGATTTTGTATTTCTGGTTTTGTATTTCCAGTTGCAGTAATCATAAAGGGAGATCTCTGCCATTCTCAGCGTGCTCTCGGTTTGCTTTGTAGATTTGAGAGAGCAAGAGCAGCATTGCAACTCCCGCGCTCCATTCCCTGGGAACCTTCATCCCATTAAGTCCCCTTTAGCGTTGCCGCATGCTGGATCAGGAATTTTAAATGTGTAGTCTCCAGAGGACTGGACGGACAAACGATTAACTACTCCCCAAACTGTAAGTCCCCCATCGCGGAACGAAAGCCACGGCAAAATGCAGACCTGAGATTTTTGTAAGCACTTTTATAAAACAAATAGACACAGCAATCCCATCAAAGCTCCGCAGGGCGTGGGAACTCCTCTCCTGAGAATAGCTTGGAAGGAAACCCTTTTGGGCTCGCTGTCAAAGCACAAGGGCCTGAATTCTTCAAGATGTCCCGCTACCTCCCATTTATTTCCTCCAGCTGCGACACAACAGAAATGTCTGGATTTTTTAAAATTAAGCAGGCAGATACCCAGGCTCATTTCAAGTGTAATAGCACAGTAGGTTGCAAAGGCATCCAGCATGTTTGCACGGGAGGACAACACATGGGTATAGGTTAAGCATTTTGGAATGAGGTTTGTATTCCCAGCCCCACCACTGAGCAGGAATATAATAATCAGCATCTTATCTTGCTGTTTACTGGTCATACACTTTTAAGACATGTAACTCTTCAAGCCACAACCTCACTCTATATCAGACTGATGTGCCTTGCAGCCTTGATATCCGTTGTAAGGTGTGTTGCCATCCAAATAATGAAACGATGGAAAACCAAACAAAACTAAGCCTGGTTTTAATATAATGTTAAGGGGTTGCAGTGTCAGCCTCTCAGGAATTAGACTGAAAGGAGCTTCTGCACTCCTAAATCTGCTCCCCGCACTGACACACTGCAAGCCAGACTTTAATTACAGGATCACACATTATTATTTCTTTTTTCCATGGGTGACCTCAATTCTGCCAACTCTTAACTTTTGACTTTCTCAGTCTGACTTTTTCTATGCAATTTCTCAATTTAAAAATAAGTTGGGGGGGAGGGAGGGGAAAACCCCCAAACACCCGACTGTGCCCAGTGCTGCAGTATGATGATGGGGGAGCTCTACCAAGCTGAAGCAAGCTGAGCTGGGGTCTGGGTCACCTGCAGGGTTCAGACACTCGAGTCAACATCACAGACCCCTTCCTTGAGCGGGCAGCTTAATTCACCCCAGGTAACTGACCCCAGCTGCTGCATAAATCCAGACAAGAAGGGATGGAGCCCCACCTGCCAGTGGGTTTTGCAGGTTTGTCCATGCAGAAAGGAGTGATGGGAGCTCTTCTCAAGAGCCTTTTGGCTTTCCCTGTCTCCTCCTTCTTCACCACCTTATCTATCCTGAGCTGGAGCACGTGGAGCATTCTGTGGGTTTACATGCCAGGTTCTCCCAGGCATCTGCTCAGCTCCTGCAACTTCAGGGTCTTCAGAGGCAAAATGCGGTGGACCATCAGGGGAGCAGAAAAAGGTACAGACCTGCCATAAAGTAAGTCTCTCCCTCCAGTCTTCCTCTGCACTGCCCAAAATCCTCTGCCCTGCCCCAAAAGCTGGGCGGGGGAGGAGGGTGGTGTGGAAACAGCAGGGAAAATTATTTCAATGTATGCAGAGTAAAGTATTGCCCTGCAATATTCGAATCCTTGAATAGTGTTGGCTGAAATACAGACACAAATATGGCAGAAGACCCAGGCACTGAAGGCAGCTGCCCAGAGGGGACACTGCAGCCCAAAAAGTAACTTCAGCAATTTCTAAATAGAGACAAATGGGAATCTTAATAAATAAGTACTTCCAGACACGAGTGCCTGCCTTAGAAAAGTGGTCACCTGGAAGGCAGCTGCCTGCACACGGCAGCTGGACTGTGAAAGGGATAATGAAATATCCCAACCCCGACTAATCATTTCTGTTGTCTCTGTCGAGAGTCAGCCTATACTCTGGGCCCTGAGAGATTGTGGTGACTCCGCCGCGCTCTCTCTGGTGTGTCTATTACAGCTTATGCAGGAAGAAAAAAAAATAAAAAATCACCTTGTACTGCCAATAACTGTTTCACTTTAATAAAATACCAGTGACTCTAACATGCTGGGTCTGTCAATATGCCGAGATCACTTTCCACTGCCATATAACCTAATTTAGTGCTATTCACGCTATAATTAGCTGGTGTGTAACTCCCACCCAGTGGCATCACATTACACTTAAGACACCCAAAAGAGCATATTCCGTTCCTGAACTTATTTGCATAAGATTATGGTGTAGACACGACACTTCTCTGTATGTCTTAATAACACCTGCTATTTCATTATTGGCTGTATCTTTAACAATTGCAAGTGTCTTGCTTCTGTCCAAACCATTAACATGAACACTGTGAAACTGGTCCTACCACTGAACCATGAGGAATGTTATTTCCTCCTCATCTCCCATTAAGAATAAATACCGCTAACGCTAACCCTCTGTTCACTATCCACTAACCAATTATTTTAATAATGTTAAATTAATACTTTGCGCTTCTATAGCATTTCTCATCCGAGGATCTCAAAGGGCTTTGCCTGGAGCTAATTAAACTTCAAGACACCTCTGTGAGGTTGAAACACCACCACAAAGAGTCAGGAAAATGAGGCATAGTCATATGCATGTCAGAGAGCAGAGCAAAGCCCGGGTCTCCTGAGAATGAGACGAAGGCCCTGGTTTGCGAACCAAGAGATCGTGGGTAAATTCTCAGACTGTCATCTGGGACCTAAAGCAACCTGTTGTGGCCTGTTCTGCAAATACCAGCTGCAGAGGGCTAAGGGGTAAGCATTTCTGCAACAAGATGCTTAGGGATCTTTTGCCTTGGCTAGGGCTTGGTCAAACTAAGCCCAGACTCACTCCGCTACTTCCATGGTTTGTCTCTAAATGTCCACGATTATGAGGGTTAATCAGAAATCTTTGGAGAGGCTGAGCACAGATCCAGGACTTCCATCCACCTGGGCAGACCAGGTACAAGAAGGATCAAGTGGAGTTCTCCTCCACCTGCAAACTCTTTGTTTTCCCTGTCACAGTGTGGAAAACGGATCGTCTTACTGCAGGGTTTCCAGCTTGTGTGCCATGTGCATGCTTTCATAGAGTGGACCTTTCAGACCATCTAGTCCAACCATCAACGCCATTGCCTCTCAGAGATGACACATCTCCACCATTCTATTATAGAAAAAAAATATCAACCCAAAAACCCACACCAAATTCATTTTGCCTCTTTCTGGATTTTGTTTCCTCCATGTCTAGCATAGTGAGGGGTCCTGAACCTTGCTGTACTCTCACCATACAGTCCTGCAGACCCTCATCCCCTTCCCATCTCATCAGTTTACCCTGAAGAGTCACTCTTGTACTTCTCTGGAGCATTGCACCTCCCCTTCCTCCCACTTTGGGGTTGTGTCTTTGCCATCCAGACTTCAGGGGACCTGGATTACTGGTGATAAAGCCGTTGTGATCACAGCATCTGCAGGGTAGGGAGTTTTGTCCAGGAGGCTGAAGATGACTGAAATAGGAAGATGTCTTCTGACCAAGCAGGGGCTAAGTATGGGGAAAAAATTAGGGAAAATATGCTGTTTGCAGAGAGAAGGGAGCAGGGGAGATGTGACGCCAAGAAGTAAGTGTTAACTGAGTACATCCCTCATGAGAGCAGTGAGGAGGGACAAGTGTCTCCAAGTGCCCCTCCTATTTCTTGTCCATTTCACCATCCCACCACGCCTGAGTTTTCTTTGGGAGACTCCTGATTTCTTACTATAAGGAAATGAGAAGAAGGTGCTAATGTGCTCTCCCCTCCCAAGCAGGGTGCTCAGAGGTTGGCAGAGAAGATGATGCTCTTAGGATCTGAGCCACACCACCCCTGCATTTCCCATTTCTTGCACCAGGATGGAGACACACACCGCACTGAGAGCTCTACAGCCCAAGACTTCCAGCATTCTCCCTGGCCATTCACCAGTGTCAAACTACTTCACAGTCCCATGAGCTTTTCCTTTGGTCATACCTGCCAGCAAGGCAGCCCTTAGTATCACTTGTGATGGCAATAAAATACATTTAAAAGGCACAATGGCCCTTGTACCTGGCCTTTTGAGTAGTAATTCTTTTCCAAGACATGCAAAACCCTGATAAGATCATGCAGAATTATTCTTTTATAATTTGGACTTGCAGGGTCAGAGGTGCTCAGCTGCTCCACAGACACATGCAGTGCCCTGGGGCCACAAGGCACTGGGGGAGAGGCAGAAAGTTGTTCTTGCTAATTCACACCATTAGCCAGATCTGGTGGTCCCTGCTGGAGACCAAACTAACTGACACCCTGAGCAGACAAAACAGGCAGAGATAAATAGTCCTAGGAAGAAAAAGCCAAGGAAGAAGTTTCTGTAAACCTTTTTTTCCTCTTTTCTTTTGTGGGGAGGCAGAAATAATGCAGTCACAAGAACAGCATATAGTCCTGACTGAGCCTTTCTTGTTTATATCCATAGCTGTTGAAAAAGGAAAAGATTTTGATTCTCTGATTTCTTTTTTTTTTTTTCTTTCTTCATTTTCCCAGAAGCAGACTAAAATATCCAACTATTCTATTTCACACACACACACAAATGTCAGTTTTCTGGCAATGGAAAAGGTCTTATCTGTAATTTTGTCAATTAAAAACAATTTTCAAGACAAAAGAGTGGTGATTGGATCTGATCAGACAGTTTTACTCAGAACAGAGGGGCTTTTTTTCCCATTTTTTCCAAATGGCAATTAGCACATTATACTTTTTTTTTTATTCAGAAAAAAGAAAAAAAAAAAAACCCCAAACCCAAAAACTTAACATTAAAAAAAAAAAAGAAATCCATGAAGGAAAATCCAAACAAATTAATCCTTTTTGGAGAAGCGTCACCATTTGATGCACAGCATCTTTTTTTTTAACTGCTTGTGCATTGCCAGACTCATAATCTGGCCAGTCAGGTAGGCTTACGGGGAAGATGAGCAAAGTATTTGATGCCAAAGGTTGGGGGGAGCAGCATGAGAGACAGCTCAATGGTTTGGGTCAGTTCAGCAAACGGAAATGATATCCTTCCACCACCTCCAAACAGGTAATTTACAGGCTTCACTGTTTTGGGAAAGGTTTTGACATTTCAGTTTTCCTTTCTGATTCTGACATTTCCTGCAGGGGACAAATTCACTCACCCTTTGACAGAATAATCACAGCCACCCTTTCCTTACACCTTCCCAGCAGAACTGATAAACTCGTGGCAGGTGGGAACGAATGTACACCACATTCACACCAACAAGGAGAGACCACTGGAGCAGGATGGGACATTTTGATGGGTCACAGCCTCAATGCTGGTGGTATTTGCCTCCCCAGTCTGTTCATTGTTCCACATTTTGTTGTGATCTGAGGTCATTCACATTGAGTTCCTCAACTTGTGCAAGCTGGAATTGTTGCCCCATCCCATTCCTAACCCCTTTCCATTTCTGTATTTTTGTGCTTGGACACAATTGTCCATGCTTTTCTGATGTCTTTTCAGCTCTTCCCTTTAAATTCACCCATCTTTTGCCCCTCTCTTCTCAAGTTGTCTGTCTGTCTCCTTGAATCTTATCACAAGGGTTGCCATGTGTCTCCTAGTCTCCTCATGTCCAAGCAACAGGAAATAGGATATGGGGAAAGAGAACATGGGCCTGGGTGGATCTGGGATAGGGCGACAGGGAGAGGGGAGGAAGGTGGGGACAAAGGGTTCAGCAAGCCATGTTACATGTCCCAGACACTCCATGAGGACAGCAATGTACAGGACTGGTGTGAACATGCCCATGGTACAAGCTACAGATGCTCTCACCCCTTCCCGTGCTTCATGATCTGACCTTTCCACCACCTCCAGTGGTCTCTTTGCCGAGGTATGTTCAATAGATACATTGAAGGAGAAAGTTCAGGGAAATTTCCATGGAGGAGAGTAGAGGGGATGAAGGGAAACTTTCAGGGAAATCCTACTTAGGTCTCAGTTTGAAGACCCTGAGGAGCCCAGGTGGTCCCAGCTGTCCTGAAGCCAGACAGGGCAAGAGACACAGATTTTCTATTTATTTGATCTCTTCATCTCGAAGGGGAAATCTGAGATTTCCCAGCTCAGCAAGAGCCCGTGGTGAGGTAGGCTGCACTTGCAGTTGGCTGGCCAATAAATTGGGAATCTGAAATCTAGTTGGGGTGGGGGTAGGGTGTGCAGACATGGCCCGGTAGCAGCTCTCCTTGCCCCTGAGTGGAAGAGGCACTTCCTCCAAAATTAAATAACAGAAAGGATGGCTGTACCTCAAAGTCTTTGGTCTTGTACCACACCAGCATTTGTGTCCCGGGTAAAGCTGAAGCAGGCTACAGAGCCTGGGAGGTGACATGGAGACTTCTGTCATTTACTGCATCACTTGGGTTTTCCTCTCTCTTACACAAAGTCAAAGCAGGATGAGGGTCACTTGATGTCCTACTTGTCACCCCAGTGTGCCTTCCCAGCACAAGTATTGCTCAGAGGACCACCCAAGACTCCCCCTCCCTGCTCTGCCCCAAGAACTTGCTCAGAAGCCGGAGGGGACGTCTATCTACTCGAAGACCAGCCAGGTAGGTCAGTGATGCCTTTTGCAAGGTGGACAGCAGAGGGAGCTCAGTGGAAGCCAAGTGCAAACCCTCCTAATGATACTTTCAACCAGGGCTGAGGACCGGAGTGCGTGAAAGGGACTGCAGGACCCAGAGAGACATTGATTTCCAGGAGGCTCTGGAGATTCAGACTATCTGGCTCTGATGGTCTGAATCAGCCTCATTGGTCTGCTCCCTCTTTCAGGATGAGATGCGATATGACAGCTTCATTTTTTATTGGGGAAAAGTTTTTTGTTTCCCAGTTGGAAAGAACGATGAGACAGGAACAGAGAAATGAAAGGGATCTAGGGATGTAATAAGAGGGTTTTTTTAGCCACAGGCTGACCAACATGTAGAGCCAGCTTTGTGTCTCCTGTGATGGTTTTATCACAAGGGGGGAGAAAGGCTGGGGAAAGAGGGAGCAGCTGAAATTTGCCTTTCCCCCCTGTTGGAGCCAAAGCAATTTTCTGTCTGGAGTCAGGAAAAGGAAGGAGATTCAGTCCCACTTGTATGTAAAGTTTAAGGTCATTTTTAGCAATGTTTTGACATTTCCAGGTTCCCTCGGGGTCCTAAGAATAGGAATGCCATAAATGTCGAGACGTAGCCATAATTGACCTTAAACTTTTTGTGGTGACGTGGCAAATAGCCATCCCTCCCTTTCTACTCTTTCTGACCCCCAGGTTGCCCTCCATTCCTGCCAGAGGATAGCTGAAATCCCGCTCTCCCTGGCATGAAGGAGTTAAGTTTTATCCACTTTTTAGCATACTCCATTCAGTACAGAAAAGCAGGAGATGCTGCAGGGAAAAAATGGACAAATACAAGCTGAGATCATGCACAGGATCATTCCTAGAAAACCTGTCCTGGAGGTGAGAGGAAGGGAAGCTTTGTCAGCAAAATCATACGCACTTGAGGAAGGAGTCAGACCCTTGTTTTCACCTCTGGTTCTAACCACAAACAGGCTCACCTCCCCAAAAAAACCTGATCTTGGGCATCAAAGATGAGTGTGTGGGCAAAGATGGGAAAAAGGCCAGTGGGGCAGCCTGGGAAAGCCAAAGTGGTGGGGTTGTTTAACTGGAAGTATTTTGGAACCTAGAGGTCTGTGGATTCTGTCAAAGAGAGATGGGAAAGGTAACTCAAGAAAACAGAAATTCACTTTTTGGAGCTTTGCATCTCCCCAGGGCAATTTTTCAGGGACCACGAGCAACAAAAAGTTTCAGACCACTAGACAAAGCTGACTCCCAGCCCTTCTCTTTTCAATGTCTCAGTGGAGACAGCCCTGGGGTGAAAGACCAGAAGTCCCCTCCATCCTTGGTCTGCAGTTTGGGGAGGGAAATGTCCCCCTGCCAAAGCTGCCTCTTCCCTGCATACCTCTTGCCCTGCCACCACCAACCCTGTCACTTCGCCAAATAGAGTGAGGATGCTAATTGCTCTGCCTGCTAATCTATTCTAATGCATGGTAATAGAAGCTGAGTTTCTGCCCTGATAACTCTCCCGGCTTATGCAGCAGAACGGCAATCCCACCGCCCGCCCGTTATCTCTGTCCCCAGGTGGGCTCCTCCCTCTATCGAAGCAATTGAATAAACCCACCCCCGGAGCCCCGCGGGGCGTGGGTGCAAGGGATTTACTCCTCCATCTCCCGCCCTACAAAGCCAGGCACTCCATAAACATCATCCCTCCCCCCTGCTCTGGGGGATTTCATGCCCCTTTCTCCTTCCTCTGTAGCTTTCCCCAAGTTTTCAGAGCTGCAGATTGTCTTGTCTGTGATAATCTCGCCGGGGTAGGGACCTGGATTGGGCATGCAACCTCTGCTCCCCTGCCTGTTCAGAGGTGGCCCAAGGACCACACCAGCTCACCCACTGCTGGGGTGCAGCCACGGACAAACCATTTGTGTGTACACCCGTGTGTGCCTCTGTAGGAAGATCCCTGATGAGCATTTTGATGGCTCATTCAAGCCTGAGATGAACAGGAGCATTTCACATGCAAATCCCTGGAAACTTGAAACAATTTCCATTGAAGAATTGGAAATGTTTGCTGGCCCAGGAGAAGGAGAGTGTAGAAACGCAGGCAGGGTTCTGTGGATGGTGGTGTGGAAATACACCCCTCAGCCAGTCCTGCTCAGCGTGACCAGAAAGGCTCTGCTCCTCCCATGACAGCCATTGTGTTCAGAGAGACCTAAAAAACCTCAACACTCTGCAGCCTCAGTCAACCCACAGAATTTTGATGTGAGGACTTGGCTCTGGGTGGGTCCCAGCCTCAGGCTGCAAATGATGGTGACATTTCAACCTGGGCAACCCTGCTTTCATTGGCTTCAGATTCCAGTGAGACCCGTGGCATGAAGCTAGGCTGCCCTGACCAAGAGTGGCATTTGACAGTTCCCATATGACACTGCCAACTCACTTGAAGATGTGACTAACAACAATTGTGCTGGAAATGCACAGGTACCTGGAATAAACCTATTCACCACTGTAGAATCAGTCTGAAGAAAGCCCACATGTAAGTTTGACATCTGGGAGGATGGGTATCACCTGCCTTCATCCACTAACCCTTTCCAACCTCCTGGAAGGGTCAAAGGCACACGGAAAGGACATCTCAGAAGCTGCAGGGTCTCTGCTATGCTGTCCCTTAAATCACAGCCCTCTGACTCCTTTTGCTGTTGAACTAACCAGGCACCAGCCTGAAAGCTAAAGGCAGGAGGAACATCTCAGAGCACAAAATCACAAGCAGCTGGGAAAACTCGCGCATGTGAACTGCAGTCAGTCCTGAGCACTGAGGTGGTTCACAAGAAAGAAAATACAGGAATCTGCCTTGGAACCAACTTTTGCCATCTGTCCATAAGAGACTGGGCTTCAAATGAAGATGGAAAAGCCCCTGAAGATTCAGCTGAAGGCTACCTGAGTAATACAAGCATCTGTCTCTGAGGAGGAAGTAAAATAACTTTCCCAGCCCTGAATTCACTTACAGTCATTTTAAAGAAAATTAAAAAAAGGAGAAAGCGAGAGAAAGGGAACAAGGTTGCTAGATAAGGTAAGTCATTAATGAACAAAATTACTTTTCCCAGAGAGCATCCTATCATGGTGCTTCCTATTCATGGTAATAATATTTGTGAGTGTCTTCCCCAGAAGCTGGGTAGATAACACCTACACTCTCCCGCATTACTATATGCTCTCCTCTGCAAGGGCTGGTGCAAATAATTTGTTCAAAGGGGACAAAGCTCTATTTTTCATGGCCTAATTCAGATGCTTGGGAACATCATCCCTGAATTCTTCATGGGAGCTTCTCTCAAGTAACCCCAGAGAAATGAATTCGGTCTTTTCCTTATCACTGTGGCCCACATTCCAAGTACCTGTTGGTGAAGAGGATGTGAGGAGTCCATGCCTCCAGAAAGGTAACATCTGGAGTGTGTTGTTCAGAGATCAGAGTTAATCCAAATCAGTGGTCCTGTGATTTTCCCAGAAATCACTGCCAAGACTGCAATGAAGCCCAGGAGCTCTAAAAGATGAGTGGGTGGCTTTGATGCCACTTCAGCCTCACCTCTTAAAGGACAAACGGAGCAGGAAAACTGCAAATGAGGAGCACAGCATCTGTGTTCTAGGAGATTTTCAGGGAGGTTTGGGAAGCCATGGGAAGGACACTGTAAGGGGTTCCCCCTTATACAGAATCACTGACTCATTGCCAGACTCAGCCAGCATGTAATTTAATTGCTCTTTTGCTGTTAGCATCTGCTCTTCTGACTTGGGGAAGCATAGCAAGAAGAGAAGAAACATTTCCACAAGATAGACTGATTGACCTTGAACACTGTTTATGGAAACCCACCCCTCTAGAAACCCCTTGCCCCAAACAGCTTCGCACAGAAAGGTACAGGGCATAGGGGATCCCTCAGAGTTTCTCAAACCAGGCTGTCCCTCCTCACTGCTCCTTTTGACTTTCATCAGTATCTCCTTTTTCACATCACTCTTCAGCTTCTTCCCTACCCTCCTCCTCCATCCATCTGCCCATGTCCCCCGGCAGCAGAGCCAACAGACAATGACGTGTGCTGTAGCTCTGGTGTTTGCTGCTGGCAGAGACAAATCTTTCCTCCGGGCCCAAACTTTCCCTGTGTTTTGCAGCAGTACAATTAGAAGCCTGAAGAAAACCACAGAATAGCACAGAGAGAATTATAGCAAGTCCCCATTACCATGAAGACCTCAAAAGGAAGGTCTCCAGCTGCCTTGTGGCTCTGGTTGGAGAGGAGAAGCACTCTACAAAGACAGTTAAGCTTTACTGGAGAAAAACCAGCTGAGGAACCCCCTTATCCCAAACTTGGCTTTCTCCATGTGATATGAAATCACTGCAATGGATTTGCTGCCTGAAGAAGACAGGCATGTAAGCAGTTTCATCAACCTGACCCAGACCCGGAGAAGAGCAGGTTCCAGGGAGACCTTAGAGCAGCCTTCCAACACCTAAAGGGAGCCTACACGAAAACATGGGGAGGGACTCTTGGTTAGGGAGTGGAGCCATAGGATGAGGGGGAGCAGTTTTAAACTAAAAGAGGGTAGATTAAGATTAGATATCAGGAAGAAATTCCTATGAGGGTGGTGAGACACTGGCCCAAGTTCCCCAGAAAAGCTGTGGATACCCCATCCCTGGAAGTGTTCAAGACCAGGCTGGATGGGGCTTTGAGCAACCTGGTCTAGTGGGAGGTGTCCCTGCCCGTGGTAGGGGGTTGGAACTAGATGATTTTTAAGGTCCCTTCCAACTCTAACCATTCTATAATTCTATGATTCAGACCATGTCTGAAGTTCCCAATTGATCTCTAGGGCATTTGCCTCTTCAGAGCAAGGGAGAAGCATGGTCTGATCTGTCTGTACAGTCTTCAACAGGCAAACCACCTCATAGGTCATAAGTAAATGATAAAATGTGCTTATGTGGTAGTTTTCAGCCCTTCACATCACTGATGCAGGGGTTTTTGGTCAGAACTAGAGCTTCCCAACTACCCGACTCAGCATTTCACCCCAACTCTGGCACAAATAACAATAACAATCCAACTCAAAGTATGCCTCATCCTGACCTTTACAGCTCAGCTCCTTCACAATGTGCACTAGGAAAAGGAATCTGGGGGGCAGAGGAATGATTTTAATCTTAGCCTCACTGTCCATCTCTGCCCAAGCCCACTCCAGCCAAAAAGTCAGAGAACAAGCTCAATTCTTCCCCTCCTAAGGTTCTTCTCTGTGCTGCATCAGGCAGCCTCGGCTCCCTCAACAGACATTGTCTACCCAGCAAGGAGAGCAATCTGGCCTTGGAGAGAGGTTTGGAGTTGAGCAAGGATCCACCCGGAATCAACTCATAAGAAACAGAAAGACCAGGACTTCAAACGACCCTAGAAATGATCCCTACCTCAACACTTTCCTGCTTAAACCATTCAGCCAAAAGGAGGTCCTCAGGCACTACTCCCCTAAAACACATGAGGAGTTCCTACTCCAGCCTGGCACACCTCTCTGAGCCTGTCCCTCACACAGTGAGGCATAGGAAAGCACTCCCTCCCTAACCTGCAGCTTTGTTGGGGATCTCAGCTAATGCTCCAGCTGCAAGGAAAAGACTGTCTGCACATGATATATGAATTTCCCCTCATCTGTGCATGGCTGGAAGGGATGGGTTAAATACTGATAAACTGCCGTGGTGCCGTGAATGACCTCCAGCAGGCTGGGTTGTCAGACACACAGCAATAGAGCCATTTATTATACATTCCAGGTGCCCATCTCTCACAAAAATTTTCCTACTTTCCTTCCATTTGAAAGCACATAGTTGCTGGAGAAAACTTGCACTGTCCTCCTCTCTGGACCAGGTGAGCAGGATGGCCAGATTGCAGTGGTGGATGTGATAGGAGTCACCACGAGAAGGTATTGTTTCTTCTGGCTGTGACAGTGGATAGCAATGTTCTGACATTGTCTGTAAAGTTGTGACAGTGTAGATCCAGTGTGGGTAGGTGATGGGAATGGGCTGGGGAGGCTGAAAGAAGTAGGAATTCAAGCAGCTTCATGCTGCTGGATCTCATGCATGATCCACCCATATGAGAAGCATCTCCTAACATAATACATGATGTCATAAGAGCCCAACAATATCTGCAAAGAGCAAGAGAGTTCTGCTAGACTTGAATCATAGAACCATAGAACCATAGAATGGTTTGGGTTGGAAGGGACCTTAAACATCATTGAGTTCCAACCCCCCTGTCATGGGCAGGGACACCTCCCACCAGACCAGGTTGCCCCATCCAGCCTGGCCTTGAACATCTCCATGGACTGGGCAGCCTCAGCTTTTGTGGGCAGGCTGTTCCAGTGTCTCACCACCCTCACAGGAAAGAATTTTTTCCTGAGATCTCATCTAAATCTTCCCTCTTCCAGTTTAAAATCATTCATTACCCATCATCCTATTGTTTCACTCCTTGATCAAGAGTCCTTCCCCATTCTCTCCTGTAGGCCCCCTTTAGGTACTGGAAAGATGCTATAAGGTTTCCCCAGAGCCTTCTCTTCTTCAGGCTGGACAATCCCAACTCTCTCAGCCTGTCAAGGAAGTCCTTAATGATTTGCAGTCCTTCAGGATCAGCCCCCTGATGTCCAGTCTAGAGTCCTGGATTCAAACCATCCACAGAATTCAGGTTTTCAGTTGCATCCGGAAGGATAACTACAGTCTGGCACTGGGAACTGAGGGGATAACCAGGCAGCAGAAACAGAGCCCGTGGGGGGTTTGTGCTCTCTGGTGGGTTGTAAAAACAGGGAGAGGACTCTTTGAGACATCCGGGTTGGATCTAGAGTCAGGCTGATGTTCTGCATGTAGCAAGTTGGTGGCATAAAAGGGTCTCACTTGTATGCTTATTTTGTGAAGGTGAAGGGCAGACATGGCAACAGGCTGAAGTGCTTTAAGCCTCAATTAAATCATCCTGCTCCAACCTGCACAGCACGCTGGGGGAAAGAAGAAGCTGGGACATGAGATGCCCCAGGCTGTAACGATCCCTTCCTCACTGATCCCTGACTCACTGCTGTCAGCAAAAACCTTCATCACTTGGTTACAGTGTGCCTCTTCTACTGCTGAGCTGAGGACAACTCTGCTCCTGATGGTGCATCACAGGAGGCTTGGACCAGTGTTTATCTCAGACTGCAGATGTGTCCTCGGCAGCACGGGAAGGATGGCAGAGCCAGGAGACAAAGGCACTTGGTGCAGGCTCTGACCCACCCCTTCCCCTGTCGTAGCCATCCCTGCACCCTGGGGTGTTAAGCGTCATTTGAATCTGGTGCAGCACATGAGGTGAAGGTGTTATTATTCAAGCCACTGGTTCCAATGAGATTATCCAGTCTAATGGAGCAACTTGCATGGACCTCCTCTAAGCCTGTATTTTCACTGTCAGAGAATTCCCAGTCAAGTGGAAAATTAGAAGGAGAAGGAAAGAGGGGGTTGTGGAAGAGAGAAGGGAGGGGATGATTAAGTTCTCTAGAAATTAATTCATAACTAGAGAAATGGAAATAATAACTCCCCAAGCCGATGGACAATCCCCAGCAAACACATTTCAATTTGGAAGCCAGCTTTGCTGCCCTTGCATCATTTGCTTTCTGGCTCACACTGCTTCATTGATTTAATTTTCCACCCAAGGTGTTGACTTTGTCCTCAAGTTGTGGCTCCTGCTTTCTCCCTGCCAAGGCTTCAGCAGTTCAGAGCCCACCTCGATACCCCTGGCCACCCAAGCCACAGTGCCCAGTGGGGAGCACTGGCTGGAAGTGAGGGTAGGGCTGGAGTAATGGAGTAATGGGGAAGAGCCAGGAGGAGAGGGAAAGGGAAAGGGAAAGGGAATGCCAGGACCATGGGTTCAACTGAGCACTGGTTTAATAAGCAAAAAGGTTGGGATACGCAGGCTGAATTGCAGCAGATCTCTAGCAGCAAGTGGTTCCTGAGGATAGAGCTCTGCTCAGCTGCTTGGCAAGGTTCACACACATGTGCATGCACAGCCGCCCCGAAAAGGCCTTGAAATGGGGCTGGAGAGAGTTAACAATTGTTTACCTGATTCCCCAGTGCAGCTTGGTAAAATGTTACTGCTTCCCAGAGGCACGAAATATAATTTTGCCTTAAAGGTTAATAGTATTCTACTCACTGAGGAAAGAAGCTAGTGCTTGAAAAGCTCTTTCATTAGGATCCCAGCCTGCCGTACTTCAGATGGTACCCAGGGCTCTAACTACCAAGGGGAGCTGGCCTCTCCCAGCCACAGCCTGCCCTCCCTCTCCTTCCTCCTGCAGCAGCTCTGTTTGCAAGAAAGATCTCTTCCCAGAGATTCAGAAGTTTCTAGCACGGAATTTAAATTAAAGGCACTTCTTATGACCTTGGGCAAGAGTGAGTCCCCTACTCCCCTACTCGAGAAATGCAAGTGATATTTCCCTGTGTGTTGTGGGGATTTATTATCCTTGCTAACAATAATTGCTGCAAAAACAGAGGAAAAAAGTGCTCAGACCTTGTGTGAGGGGAAAAAGCTGAGAGTCCTCAGCAACCAGAGGCTGCCCAGGAAGAACTGATCTGAGTTGGTGACTGGAAAGATGTTTCGATGAGGCAGCTGTGACCTTTACATGCTTTAAGCCTCTCCCAGAAGAAGAGGAGGCTGGAGAACAAGGCTGCTTCTAGTTTGTATGTAAATATGCCAGGTGCAATGATCCACTTGCTTTCTCGAACTACAGTGGCTTTAGCTGGGCTCTAGACTGCTTGATCAGAGAGTGTCTGAGCAGACAGATGCTCTCTAGGTCCTCCTGGGGTGTGAGTGGCATCTCACGGTGCCTTGCTATTGTCTGTGAAGACTGTTTAAGGACGGGTTGTTGTGGTTCCTGGTTAAATCAGACCATGTGCGTAGGGTTGCTCGCATTCAGTCCTCCCAAGTTGCCTCTGCATGTGAACAAGGACCAACACTTGGATGCTGAGGGATGACAGGCTCTTGGTGTGTCTTTCTTCAGACTTTCTTCCAAAAAGAGAGTAGCAGGTCAGCTGCAGGGACATCAGGCTGACCTGAGTAGATTTGATATTGTGTTTAATTGCCAATGTGTGGGTCTGCAACACACACAAGTCTCAGAGGCCTTCTGCTTCAGTCTTGCTCCTGGTCTCTGCTGAATTTCACCTCCCAAAGCCCTGGCCTGGGCTTAGCATCAGTCATGGAATGGGTTGATGGTTGCCCTTTGCCCATTTGCTAGCAATGGACGTAAATACAGAATAGTCACTGAGACAAATATAAAATACAGATCTCTTCTCCAAGCTCTATGTCTCCCAGACTGACACAGGATGCAATGCCAGCACTGTGTCTCCTGAACATCCCAGCAGATCCATCACCTCCCCCAGCAGCTCAGGAGAGGATACGAGCCACAAAAGGCAGCAGAAAGCTAATCCGTTTGCTATATAAACCAGCCAATAATATGCAGGACATTTCCTATTAACCACCACACATTCAGACAATTACTCTGATTGATTCCAATCAGGTTTTACACCGCGCTTTATCCATCAGCACAAAGCTTCACTGCCTGTTAATATCATGGGGCAAACCATTCTTAATGGAGGCTGCCAAACCAAATAGCGTCAGCATTAGCAGTCACAAGAATTGATGAAGTAAATGCGGCGTTAGGACGGCTAGGATTTTGCAACCTCAGTATGGAAAGCACAATAAAAAATCTGTTAGAGCATCCACACAACAGGAAGCTCACCAATAACTCTCACTGTGTTCCGAATAAATTTCTAGTCTAATGAAGAGGACTGAAGAGATACCTTGAGATGTATGTCTTCTATAACCAGGATTATTATGTAGGCATGACACTAATGTGATGGATGGATGTATAGACAGACAGACATATGGAGAGAGACAGAAGATCTGGTTCACTGCCTGCCTGCTTTTTATCTCACACTGGGAACTTTTCCCCTCTCTCAACTCAAGTGGAAAGCCCCTTTGTGGCTGCTATACTGTGTTTACAGTGGCCACAATGGTCAAAAAAGGATGCTGTTGAAGCCCTTTAGGGAAGTGATCATTCCCCTGTACTGGGCACTGGTGTGGCCTCACCTTGAGTGCTGGGTCCAGTTTTGGGCCCCTCACGACAGGAAATACATTGAGGTGCTGGAGCGGGTCCAGAGAAGGACAACAGAACTGGTGAGGGGTCTGGAGCATAAGTCTTATGAGGAGCGGCTGAGGGAGCTGGGGTTGTTCAGCCTGTAGAAAAAGAGGCTGAGGGGAGACCTTACCACTTTCTAGAACTCCCTGAAGGGAGGGTGTAATTAAGGGGGGTTGGTTCCTTTTCTCCCAAGGAACAGGCAATAAGACAATAGGAAACGGCCTCAAGTTGCACCAGGGGAGGTTTAGGATGAGTATTTGGAAAAATTACTTCACCTGAAGGTTTTTCAAGCATTGGAACAGACTGCCCAAGGAAGTGGTTGAGCCAGCACCCTGGATGCATTTAAAAGACAAGTAGATGTGGCGCTGAGGGACATGTTTAGTTGTAACTTGGCAGTGTTAGGCTGATGGTTGGACTTGATGATCTGAAAGGTCTTTTCCAACCTATACAAATTTATGATTCTATGAATGTAATAAACACAGATGAATCCATGATTTTCAGAGACATTAACCAACTAATACCTTCTCCAGAAGGGAAGGAAAATTGGTTTTGCCCCTCTTCCCTTCTCTGATGCAAAAAAAAAATCACTGTGCAACAGAGAATAAGGATGCACGAGGAGAATGCTGTGAGCCAGAAGCAGCAAGGACATAAAGAAGCTACGACCCCCAGATACACCATGGGTGCATGAAGGAAAGAGATATCAGTGTGGAGAAGCAATCATCCATAAAACTCCTGTTTGCATCGAAGCATGTAGATTTAAGTTTGCATAGGACTTAGTATTAGTTAGTGTGTGAGATGTGTGCACATATACACAACGTATACACAGGTATCAGTCTAGCTATGTAGAGAAAAGAGAATAAACCCTCAACCCTCAGCACTGAAAAAAGCTCCCCCTGAAGAGGGTGAAAAAGGAAAATCGCCATGGGGGATGCTGCACAGTGAGGGCAACTGGCTGAGATGGGGTTGTTCAGCCTGGAGAAGAGAAGGCTCTGGGGAGACCTTAGAGCATTTTAGTACCTAAAGGGGGCCTACAGAAGAGATGGGGAGGGCCTCTTGATCAGGGAGTGTAGAGATAGTACAGAGGGAAATGGTTTTAAACTGAAAGAGGGAAAATTTACATGAGACCTCAGGAAAAAAGTCTTTCCTGGGAGTGTAGTGAGACACTGGAACAGCTTGCCCAGAGAAGCTGTGGCTGCCCCATCCCTGGAAGCGTTCAAGGTCAGGCTGGATGGGGCTTTGTGTAGCCTGGTCTGGTGGGAGGTGTCCCTGCTATGGCAGGGGGGTTGGAACCAGATGACCTTTAAGTTCCATTCCAACTCTAGCCATTCTATGATTCTAGGGACAACCAGGACCAACAACAGCTCTGAAAATGCTAAAACCCTCCCAACCCTAGCAAACACAAGCATTATCTCTCCCCATGAAACCAGTAAATTAGTGACACAATAACTCCACCCCAAAAGTTTTGGCTGTAAGAGCCAATTCCATCTCCATGGACACCTTTTATCTATTCCATCCAGAAAATCTAGAATCAGCACATGTGCCCCAACTCACTCCCTGTACTCTGTGTATGCCTTTCAAGCATTTCTACAAGCTGCTTCCCAGTCCTTTCTTACATGCCTTATTGATGTGTTTCTGCCTCTTCTATTAGGAAAGTGTACTCTACAAGCAAATGAATCTCCGTGTCAGGGATTTCCTTGATGGCTATCTTAGGTGACAGGTTATTACCAGTTCACTTCCAAAGAGCCACACTGAGAAACCCTGTCCCACACTGATCCTCCCTCCACTCACCTATTAATTCCTTTATTTGCAATATGTGGATTTAGCTACTTTGGCCATAATGATTACATGCTCCTGCTATCAAATAGGACTTCATTCAGACTCATGGGCAAATGGCTAGTAAGTGGGGAGTTGTTCTTGGCTGAATGGGTTCCAGTATGGGTTAAAATCTCGGTAGTACTGTATCTGCTTGTATTTTGAGTTCACTGGAATTACAAATTACCAGCACTACCACAAACTAGACTTTGATCTCCAGTGGATGCTTGCAATTCCCTTTAGAAACTGCCTTCCCCCAACACCAACCTTCTGATTAATTCTTTCCCTGACTTGAGCATCTTGTTTCCTTTCCTAAGTAGGAAAAAAAATACCCAAAACACTTCCTAAGTGTTATCACTGTCATGCCTGCAAAATACCTTTGACCAAAGCCCTGAGTTATTTTATCAGATGTCAAAGAGAAAGAGGAATGGAAAACAGCCCAGAGCACTGATCGGAAAACCTGGTTCAGCTTATTAATTTGAACACCTGGCATTGGCTGTCTTGTGCAGCAAGGTCCATAATATGGATTCCAAATAATTAGAGGAAGGTCATGGGCAGGTACAGACCTTCTGCCTTCACTGAAGCAGCCATCTCAGACACACCAGGTGGGCGATGCTGACCTCAGATACATACGGAGGCCTCATTTCTAGGCAATGATTCAATATCTAATTAAAGTACGCACAGCACCCATGTAGTGATTTGTTGGTGTTGCTCTAAAGAAGCATCAGTTGGACCAGTGCTATTCCCACCCAGAAATATCCTATTCTCTGGTGGGCAAACATCCCTTGAAATATAACTGTTTCTCCTGTATTTCTGTAATTACTTTGAACTGTTCCTTCTGATTTCATGGATACACTGATATTTAAAGGGAAGAATTAGGAATTTCTCTCCATGGCCTTGCAAAGGAGGAAAAGGATGAACTTGGAAAATCAGCCAGACACAGGGAGTGCTAGTTCTTGCCCTAGACACGGGAGCTTTGCTTGTAACATGGGATGAAAGTTTCTGCTACCAGTTACGGGGACTGTAGGGTGCCAGGTGACAAGGGCAGTCAGTGCCGATTTCTATCCTGTTATCAGTTTATTTGGGTCTTTTTTTTTCTTTCCAGCTTTCCTCTATCCCTTCAGACAAAGCTCAATCTCAGTTAGTGTTTACTTTATAGATTTCTGTCCTTACTTTCACACTCAAATCATTAGCAATTATCACATGTAAAGAAAGGGGATCCTCGGTACGAAGAAGTCAATGTCTGGAGGTAGCTGTGAAAGAGGAGCCAGCAGAAGCAGCAGCAAGTCACAAGAAACTTGTCTTGTTAAAATAACTCTTCCTCTGTTCCCAGTCTGACCAAAATGGATGCCCGCCAACTCAACCAGTCTATCTGTCCCAAAACTCACAATGGGTACAGCTCTCACATGACATCAATATTCAGGTATTTCTCAAATATAGGAGAAAATAAGCCTCAGATCCAAATGGATCCATTCAGTAATTCCCTGTAGACTGCGTGTAGCTCAGGGATTTCTCCACCCTCTTATCACTCATGACCTTGTCACAATGACTGGCAGGTTGGATTTTAGACCAGCTTGTGGTTGTGACATTGACACACCTCATGGTGGAATCATTTAGATGAGCAGATAAAGTTGTCATTCAAAATCCATCCTTAAAGCATCACCCATCACACATCCAGAGGAAATCAATAAATCCAGTACATGTCCTCTCTGTGTGCCTGGAAGAAGTAAAACATCTGAGTCATGTTTCTGAATGGAGAACCTGAGATCTGCTGGAGAAACATCATTTGCCCATCGTGCCTCAGTGGCAGCGTTTTCAAGGGAAACCAGAATCCTGATGGCTGGTCCCAAAGAAAAGACCATTTCGTAATAGACTCACCATGACAACCCTGATACAAACTTCATCAGATGTAATCAAAGGCAAAAAAACCAAAGGACGAGACTGAGGGAGACTGACTCAAGAGGAGCTGAACACACATTTTAATGGATATTTGGACTCCCCACTGTGGCTGCTGAAAGGCTTCTGCAACGATCTTGGCTTCCCATTCGTGCAGTTATTGAGCTAATCAAACACAATTCAGCTGGGCTCTGGACTCCTGTCCAACAAAAGCCGCAGCTGGTGAGAGGAAGACGGAGTTTCTGAGCAGGACCACAGGGTGGGCAAATGGAATAGAAGCCCCCTCTCCAGGCAGCATGAGACAACTGCCAAACATCGTCTTGCTCCAACAATGTGCTGGAGCCAAAGCCAACTCCACGGCATGCTGGGCAGGGTGAAGAGCAGTTCAGTAACCACGTAGAATCATAGAATGGCTAGAGTTGGAAGCGATCTTAAAGATCATCCAGTTCCAAACCCCCTGCCACAGGTAGGGACACCTCCCACCAGCCCAGGTTGCTCAAAGCCCTGTCCAACCTGGCCTTGAACCCCTCCAGGGATGGGGCAGCCACAGCTTCTCTGGGCAACCTGGGCCAGGGCCTCACCACCCTCACAGGAAATAATTTATTTCTAATATCAAATCTAATTCTCTCTATTTCCAGTTTAAAACCATTCTCCCTTGTCCTATCGCTACACTCCCTGACAAAGAGTCCCTCTCCAGCTCTCCTGTAGGTCCCCATTAGGTATTGGAAGACTGCTCTAAGATCTCACTGGAACCTTCTCTTCTCCAGGCTGAACAACCCCAACTCTCTCAGCCTGTCTTCATGGCAGAGGTGCTCCAGCTTTCTGATCATCTTCGTGGCCTCCTCCATCCTCTCTTCAACAGGTCCATATCCTATCTCACGTCTGCAAAGGGTTTCCAGACAAATCCTGGCTGGACAGGCATGGAAGAAATACTCATCACACTTACCCTTTATCAACTGCACAGCTGAGGGGACCTTTATTTATAAGATGTGCAAACTCATGGTGAGAGGCCATTGAAAACACAGGGACACAGAAACAGCTGTAAACAGCTCAGCCCAAGTATCCATAAATAGAGATTCATTCATTCTCTGACCCCAGTAGCAAACACTTGGGTGGAAAAAATAATAAAACAGAGATTGCGGAGTGAAACTTCGCCTGGTTTAAACTCACAGCTTCCAGCAAGCAATGACATGGGGACTGCCTGACCTGGAGCTGCAGTGATGTCATCACATTGAACAGCTGTCAATAGATCTTTCTTTCATTAATTTGCCTAATTGCTTTCCAGACAGTTGTATTTCTAGCCTCCATTAATGTGCTTCACAATGTTGCACAGTTGAATGATACATTATATGAAAATGTCCTTTCTTCTGTTTGTTTTAATATTCCACTTGATAATCTCCTATAAAGTTTCCTGGATATTATATTATGAGAAATGGTGAGTAATCATCCCCTATTCACCTTCTTCATTACACTTGCAATTGTCTGGATGCATTATAGCCCTCTCAGTCATCTCTCTTTTAAGATGAAAATCGCCAAGTCATACAATCTCTCCTTGTAGAAAGATTGTTAGAAACCCGTGTTCCTGCTTCCCACACTTCCCACCACATACTTGCGTCAACTATACTTTTTTTAACTCTGCATGATCCAAAGTGCCTGGTGTAGGAGTGCACCAAGGATCGCCACGTAATGATCCTCGCTGTCGTGCTCTCCATTCATTTCTGAAACATGCCTCTCGCTTTGTAGGTATTGTTTGGGGTTTGTGGAGAACTGCCCAGGCTGACTTCACCATCTCCTTCATGACAGACGGTCACTGAACACCTGAAGAACACCTGAAGGTACAGCTTGGTTGACCCTGTGCACATCAGCCTGTATTTCTCCTGCAAGTCCTTGCAGACCTTTTTGCTTTTGACAACTCTGAAAAATCATCTCTTGCCAGTTACATTTTCTGCTTCACTCTTTACCCACTTTTGGCTCATTTATAAATATGCCAAACACCCTCATCAGAGATTCCCATGGGACCCCCTCTCGATATTCCCTCCCTCCATCACAACTCTTTATTTCTGATCTTTATTTCCCATCTTTGAACTGGTCACTAATCTGTCAGAAGACTCTTCCTCCTGTCCCATGACAGCATAGTTAAAATTCTTCACTGTGGGAAAAGCATAAATTCCTCTGTATTAACCACATCATCCATATCACATGGACTTTGACTTATTTAAAGAACAATAACTGACTTGTGACACCCGCACCCCTCGCCCAGCGTGTCATGTGCTTTTTTTTCCCATGTATTGCCCTGGATGAGACCCCATCTGGAATACTGTGTCCAGTTCTGGGCCCCTCAGTTCCAGAAGGACAGGGAACTGCTGGAGAGAGTCCAGGGCAGAACCACAAAGATGNTTCTCTGATATATTCTGTGATATATTCTTAATAATGGTTCAACTAAATCGACAGGTTAAAAAGCCATACTTCTGGATTCTAGCTCTTGGACCCTTCATGAGGCCAAATTAAAAAAAAAAAAA